>LPNX010010735.1:558602-573823 GCA_001517045.1 Pseudotsuga menziesii | reverse complement strand
TCCTTCCCCACCCCTTCTAAAACATTAACCAAAGTCTTTCCTACCCCCTTTGAATTATTAAAAAATATTTTTTATGTTTTCAATAACGTGTGCGCGTTTGGGTTCACTATAACGCTAGCGCGTTTTTGTTCACTATAACGCGAGCGCGTTTCAAAATTCTATGAGCAGGAATATTTTTTTGAATTCAAATAAAACGCGCCATGTTTTTTAGAGTCAAAACCAATCCGAATCACTTGGTCACATGTCAACCTTAATCCTATGTGTATGGTTTGGTGTTTGCTTCGGTAATACCAAACTTGTGCTATGGTAATCATGAACCAAAGCTAATTGGGTGTTTCTTCCAGTTTTTGAAGAAACCTGTGTTTAACCACTCTTTACAGTATGCTACACACAATCATTTTTGACGAAATCTTAAACGCAAATATGGTTTTTTTTACAGATTCCAAATATGTAACTTTTATTTAAAATTATTAATTTTTCATATTTTTGTTCAAATTCTTTTCTCTCCTACCTCCTTAACTCGTGAAACACACTGTTAGTGTTTTCTATAACTTTTTCAATTCTTGATCACTTCAAACAAAAATTGTATGGTGCACAAGTAGACACTAACCTCTACGTTCTATCAAAACCCCATTTCATGATTTTTGCATTAAGACTTTCAAAGGCTGCACCCACAAAACACGTACCATTTTCAAGGTTTTCTCACTTAGCCAATTATAAAAATATTATAAAATTACTAATTTAATTTTCGAAAAATAATGCCGCACTAGTGCTATGGGTTCTCTACATGGATGTCAATTTTTGTAGCTTGATTCGATCATTTAGGCCCTCAAAGGTTGCACCCACAAAAACATATACCTTATAATTTCCCTGAAAAATAAAAAGTGCCTGTTAGGAAAAATGAAATTTGACATAGCTATGCAAATTTTCGATACATAAAAGTTATATATTCAGAAAGGTGATTCAATTCCTACATTTCATGTTTTTTACTCAATGCAAGATATTTTGCATAAGTATCTCAAAAAATCCAAGTAAGTTGAGGGATGCGTGATTTTTCAGGTTTCTATTGCATCTAACGCGCCAAAAAGGTCCTTCATCTTCTTGCACAGGCCCTAAAGTTCTAAATTAATATAAGAAATATAATGGATTTCAATGACCTCGAAACCAACAATGAGTCTATCTATATAGCTATCACAACGGTGGAACTAAAACAATGAAAGTAGCTAATTATTGTTTAATGACAATTCACAAAAAAATTATGAATTTTTGGATTCGTTACAATGTATGAGTAGCAAATGTTATCTCGCCTTATTCCTTTCTAATATTGTTTCAAGTTTATGATATTGAAACTCTTGGTCGCATAGACTTTGACTTGAATCATATGTGGAACAATACTATAAGGTCGAATGTTATTATAGAAGACCAAACAAATTTCATAAAAAATGTACATTCAATTGGAGCCATACTAAATTATTCTCATCCTACATCAGCTTCTCCTCTTGATATTTTTGAGAAGAAACATCTTTCTTTTGAAACTAATATTGAACATTTCAATTAAGGACCAAATGTGGAACCGCTAAAAATGATTATTCAAGGAAATGCAGGAACTAGAAAGTCTTACCTTATACATTGTATCTCACAAGAATTTATCTTGCATTTTACTAATGGGAGAAGCCCCTTGCTATTACTAACACCTAGGGGAGTAGCTACCTTCAATATACGAGCTAGATCAATTTAGTCAACCCTTATAATTCTTATTTAGACTTTAAAGCTTTACATGGTCAATCACTTTGTGTCTTCCAAGAAGAATTGTGATATGTTAAATACAATTTAATTGATGAAATTAGTTTCATAGGGCCAAGGTTATTCATGCAAATTGATTCATGTTTACGTTAATCATTTCCAAAAAAGTAATAGTTCCATTTGGTGGGAGATCATCAATTCTTGTTGGAGACCTTAGACAATAGCCCCTTGTTAGAGAAAAACCATTGTATGTAGGTAACACAGGTGGTAAGGTTTTGTCAAAATATTTCAAAATTTTTGTTACGTTAGACACTAATTTTCATTAGCAAGGGACATATCCAAAGCACTCCAGTTTTCGAAAACTATTAACAAACATCAGAAATGCAGATGCAAAAGCGCATTATTAGCATGTTTTCATGTCATGAATAGATGCATCTATGGACTATGTTGAAATTAGTTCTTTCAAAGTCATAAATTCATTTATTTCCAACAAATACCTTGGTGAACATACATAATATATTTTTCTTCAACGGAAAAAAATGTAATTTAATTAAAGGATAATCAAATTACATATTCCAGAAAGGATGCTATGAGCCTTTTCTTGGTTAGCTTTTCAGCTTCACAAAGTAAAATATAACAGTTCAACATTCTACTGGGTTAAGGTCTCGTACACCATCCAAAAAATATAGTGATATCCAAGTTCCCCAGAGGAACCCTAGAAGCATATATAAGAATGTACGTACAAAATATATTAGAAGAGCAAAAATTTACAGATTTAGTTGATATGTTCCAGTCCATCTATAAAAGGCCTATGGTAGTATTCAAGAAAAATTCCATTATTTTTCTCCAAGATCTTCCATTGTCTGTGTGAGAGAGTTAATCCAAGATTTGAGAGCTTGCGAACTTCAACATTTCGTTCCCTATATACATGTCGACAAGAGAATGTGTCAAGCTCCTCTAAGAGTCTCCGAGTTTCTGTCAAAACAAAATTTAGTAAAAGAATGTGGCGAAATTGCACTTTATTTATTCAATTTATTATGATCACGGAGTTTTCAAATATATGAAGATGTGTGCATTTCTTCTCTCTAGCAAAACATAGAAGTAGTTTTAGAGCACAAAGCTCAGAACGTACATAATATATGCATGCTTAAATCACTTAATACCCCTATAGCATGTTGCATCTTTGAACATACAAAGAATAAAGAGTTTAATGATGCAGATGTTGAGAAACTTAGGCTTGAAGTCCTTCTATGTCCTGGTGAGCATGTCATGTTGACATGTAACTTGTGGGTGGAAGCAATGTTAGTAATTGGAGCACTTGGGACAACTCAAAACATTTTTTTATTGTGATGGATCTAAACAGCCACAACTGCCAATGTACATTACAAATTGTTTTCATAATTACATTGATATACCATGGGACATCAAAGATCCAAAAATTATACCAATAACACATATTTCTAGAGGAAATCACAAGAAAATTCCATTGTGTATGGCTTGGGCTCTGTTGATTCATTTAAGACATAATTAACACATACGCTAATTGTTGAGAAATCAACACATAGGCTACTCTATTCAATAATCATGCAACATATAACAGAGTTGTTCAAAGATTAAAAGAGAAACCAAGATTTCATCAAAGAAATTTAAAAAAAGAGACCAAGAGAGGTAGAGACAAACCGACTGAATTTCATTAAGAATGTAAGAAATTACAATTCCATAAAATGCAGAGTATCTTCAGTCCTTCCCATTGGTGGTTTTTCTTCCATTATCGTTCCCCCCCCTCCTATGAGATCTAAGTCTCTTTAAATAATAATTACATAAAATACAAAGAAACAAATCTCCCACAGAAGTAGGGATTATAAAATATCGTTTCAAGATTTACCAAAGGCCTATTGGCACTTGGAAAATACATCCAACAAATCTGCTATATCTTGATATTGCGCATATTCAAGTTGTAACTGAGGCCTATAGATGAAAGACTCAATTTCCCTTTTCTTCACCTTTTCCCATTCACGTAGAAAGAGATTAATCTTCATTTCTAAATTTACAGGTGACTCAATCAACTCCTTAATCTCTGCTATGTGGATGTGATCCAGCTGCTCAATTCTCTCCTTAGATTTCGAATACTCCCCCTCAACCTTCTCAATCATAATATTGGGTGGCAGAGAATCCTTAATCGGATCTAAGACGAGAAAGTTCAACAAACTTAACAGGTTTTCTGTTGCAAACCATCTTTTCCTACAGGATTTCTTCCCATCTTGAATGGTGGATTCAACTGGCTCACAGACACTTTCCCAAGATTCCAAAGATATTTTAATCCTTCTAAGCTTGATCTTGTCCAAGATCGGCATGTCTTCAGGTTTGTATTTAATATACTTCTTCCAATATACCACATCATCAAAGGCCTTGGTGGCATCCTTCCTTCTTTGATTATGATCATTATAAGGACATCATAATGATGTTCAAAAGAGTTGTAGGTATCATGAATTTTGTTTAACCCTTCAAACAACTCAACCAACAACTTCTTATGATCATTCTAAATTTTGAGAGCGAGCTCCTTGAATTATTCCTTAGTAAATTTTGAGAAGGAGGAAGCAACATAGAGGGACTATGAAGTTTTAAGTTGTTTCTCAAGAGATGTGATCTTTTTTGCATAGTTCACAGTTAGGCCTTGGGCTTCTTGAAGCTGTTGTCTAAGAACATCATTTTACGCTTGCATATGCTTAAACTGGCTCTCATAATTATATTTCAGGTTCTGTAATTCGGCTTGATATTTCTCATTGGTCTAAGATTGTTGTTGTTTAAGCCTTTACATCTCTTGATCCTTTACCTCAATTTCTTTGTTTAGTGAGGTAACATAATCATAATTTTCCTTTGCAAAGGATATCATGGTAGCTGTTGTCTCCAAAGCTTCTTGCGTAACATTAGTGGAGGTTCTCTTCCATATGACTTGATTTGGGACAGTGCCCTACATCAGAGTCCCTTCTTTGTCTCTCTTGGAACCCTTATTCACCACAACATTTTCTTATTTGCTCCAAAAGTATTCTCCCAGAGATACCACTACATCTTCACTGAAGTATACTATTTCTTCCACTATGGGTGTTGACATTTTAGAAACTGTGAAAAAAGGCACAGGTTGGGAAACAATAGGAGTTGGAATGGGCATGGTCACTTGGGGAATGTAAATGGTGTTAGTTTTTCATCAAATAAGCTAGCATTATGATCTTAGGATCTTTTCACTGAGAGAATAACAAGTACAGCAATAAAACATAAGCACATCACAAGAGACAAGAGACACAAAGAGTTTTCCTCGGGGAAACCATAAAGGAGAAAACCCCACAACTTCCTTAGAGATAAAATCAGCACCAAAACAGTAAGAGATCTCCCAACAGCAGTGGTCTTCTAGTCCCAGTATATTTCCTTCTCCACAAGTGCGCCTCACTTAAAAGAGTGAATGATGTGTGTGATAAATAGAGAGTCTCACTCTCTATTTATATTCTTCTGTTCACTTGAATTGCATTTTCACACGTAGGCTCGACCTAACAATTACTTACCCAAGCCTACACCTTAATTAGTGTATAATAACTCAAGTGCCTCGAAACTGTGGGGACTAACCTAATGACTTGACATGACTTGTTTACATTATAGATCCTCCCGATCGGAACATCGGGGCATGACAACATGACTCAAATACATAATAGAAACATCCCGGAATAAACATCGGGTTACAATACATAAGATACATAGAAGAATACGTTCTGAAGTTACATATACATCAACACTCCCTCTTAACTAGGAAGGTATTCTTTCGACACAATTTTCAGCACTGGTCTTCTTCTCTGTATCAGCTGGATCATCTCATCTTTAAGTCATCTTTGTCTTCAAGTCATTTTCATCTTCAAGTCATCTTCACTGGATGTGGATCATCTCTCGATCTGGATCATCATGGAATATCATCATTGGATCTGGATCATCTCTCGATCTGGATCATCATCATCACTGGATCTGGATCATCTCTCGATCTGGATCATCATTACTAGACCGGATCATAACTACTGGATCATCATTACTGGATCTCGATCATCACTCGATCTGGATCAACCCTGGTGCTATCTCATGATTCTTCTCGTCACAGGAAGTTCTACAGAGCTAGCCCTTTTTCATGCTGGTTGTAGGCCTACTCCTCATGTAGGTCTTCGCCCAGCACTTACATCTGACCTACTCGTCAGAAAGGCACGCCCAACACTTACATCTAACCTACTAGTCAGAAAGGCCCAGTACTTATGTTTGATCAACACATGATGCGAAGACTGGCTCAATCATCTCTATCTGATCAACACATGATGCCAAGATAGATACCGCACTTACGTCTGATCAACACATGATGCGAAGACTGGCACAGCACTTACGCCTGATCAACACATGATGCGAAGACTGGCTCAATCACCTCTATCTGATCAACACATGTTGCCAAGATAGATACTGCACTTACATCTGATCAACACATGATGTTAAGAAAGGCACTGCACTTACGTCTGATCAACACATGATGCGAAGACTGGCACAGCACTTACGTCTAATCAACACATGATGCGAAGACTGGCTCTGCACTCACATCTGATCTTGTAGGAACCAATCCTACAGTCATATCAGAATGGCCCCTAGTCCTCCTCGACTGAGCTACCTGGTAACTGACCAGGCGCCTCCATTCTCCTAGAGAATGGCAGTTGCCCTTACATCCGAACTGCTCGTCGAAATGGCCAACACTCACATTTGACATGGAAGGAACTAAATCCTTTAGCCATGAACAGAATGGTTCAGCCCTTACATCTGATCAAGTGGGAACACATCCCTCTATCACATCAGAATGGCTACTCAGCTTTTACACTGAGTGTTCCTGGTAACTGACCAGGTGCCTCCATTCCTAGAATGGCAATTGCCCTTACATCTATCCTACTTGACAGAATGGCCAGCACTCATATCTGACATGGAAGGGAGAAACTCTATCACCATGACAGAATGGATCAGCCCTTATATCTGACCTACTCGTCAGAATGGCTATGGATCTCAGCACTCATATCATTCATGGAAGGAACCAATCCTCTCACCATGACGGAATGACTCGTCCCTTACATCTGACCATGGAAGGAACCAATCCTCACACCATGTCAGAATGGCTCTAGGTCTCATCACTTTCTCTGGGAGGAAGCCTCGATATGGAGAACACCAAGTCTCTCTCTGAAGTACTCAAACTTCAGCCTAGCCAATGGCTTCGTCAATACATCAGCTATCTGTTCCTCCGTCGCAACATACAGGAGCTTCACTGCTCCTCTCTGCACCATATCCCTGATATAGTGATACTTGATCTCGATATGCTTTGACTTGTCATGGAACACTGGATTCTTTGACAACTTCATGCAACTCTGGTTGTCACAATGTATACAAGTAGCATTCAACCGGAGATCAAATATATCAGACAGTAGCTTTCGCAGCCATATTGCCTCACAACTAGCTGAACAAGCTGCGACATGCTCTGCTTCAGCTATACTCAGTGCCACACAGGATTGCTTCTTGCTAAACCAAGAGATCACACCTGATCCCATACTGAAGCAACACCTTGAAGTACTCTTCCTGTCGATGGCACTGCCTGCCCAATCTGAATCAACATAACCCTCCAGGTTAATCTTTTGATTTGCATCATACTTGAGTCCATAATCAACTGTACCCTTCAGGTACCTCAGAATATGCTTTGCAGCTGTCAAGTGAACACTCCTCGGATCTATCAAGTACTGGCTCAAGGTGTTCACAGCAAAGCAAATGTCTGGTCTCATGTTCGTCAGGTACATCAATGACCCAATCATCTGACGATATATAGTAGCATCAACTGACTTTGATGAAGCATCACTCAATAGCTTCAGGTTCGATGCCATAGGTGTGGCCATAGCCTTGCAGTCCATCATCCCAAACCTCTTCAGGATCTCTACTGCATACTTCCCTTGTCCAAGGAAGATTCCATTCACACTTTGCCACACCTCCATACCTAGAACAATAGTGCATCGACACATAACAGGAGCATCACTCGTCTTCCGCCTTCAACCTTGAAGAAAAGGTTGGAATCCACTTTACTCTCAGTAAAGCCTAAAGTCATCAGTAATCTGTCCATCCTGTCGTACCATGTCGAACCTTAGATATTCTGTAGTCACTCCCTCTGAAGCGAAGCATCATACTCCCTCTGTCTTCTGTGCTCTTATGCACTGAAAACATTCTGTACCGGAGTGACAAGTAGCTTCCTATGCTACTAATATTCTATGTGACCATCTAGTGTATAGAATTGCATCTTCAACCTTGTAGCAAAGGTTAAGATCTTCATCAATCTCATCATGTATGTGTTTCAACTCTTACTGGCTGCAAATGTCTCTTTGTAGTCTAGGCCTTCCTTTCATGAGAAGCCTCAAGCTACGAATCTTGCTTTGTATCCCACGATGTTTCCATCTACTGCAAGATGGAACTATGAACTTCTCTTCAGGTCTCGATATTGCGGCCTGACATCATTCTTCTTGAACTGGATTTCCCTTTCTTCTTGGTGGCTAGAAGGTTCTGCATCAATGATGTCACTGCACTCGTCATATTATTCTTCATTTTGAAATGTCGTCACTTGCTCTTTGGAACAAGTCTTCATTCTTCTTTGCTTGTAGGCGATTATGTATGCGGTCTTTCCTACAAGTCAAATGCATTTGTATGGTTAGAAACATTTCATAAGGACTATTTATACTGGCAAACACTTATGCATAAATATGTGATCATGCAACTACTTTAGCCAATACAACATTCATCCATATCTCATTGAAAATTTCTAGATGCCTTCCATCTCTACCAGGACAACATTGAGATTGTGCACTAATCCAATATGTCAGCAAAGAGGTTTCATTCTAGATAAGTAGCAATGGAGAATTTTTATAGCACCATGAGCTACTTACCCATCACATGCATATTAGTAGTATACTGTCATTAATGCAAACATCCTATCACACATAATACAATAACTAAATATAAACAAATGAATAACAAAACAATATCATGAAATGACAATTGAATACTTATCTTTATTTGTTTCGTGGGTATACTCCTTCTTGAGCCTTCAGCTTCATCGTCTTCTTCATTCATGATAGCATCATTTCTTATCCAAATGCTAGGATGGATAAGAAGTTCTTCATATTCCTCATTGCTTGAGGGATCTTCTTTGGATGGTAGGAGCTTGATCTTCAGTTGCTCCCATATTCTCTTCTCTTCTTATGAGTCAAGCTTCTTCTTCTTCTCGGAGTCTATTGAAAGTAATCACTTCCTTCTGGAACACATTCCTTGAATGAATGAATTCCACGATCCTGGGAAGCCATTCAAGGTGTCCATCACCACTTCTGCATTCTTCACCTCTTCTTTTACCACTTCAAGTTGTTCTTTGATTTGAGAGACTCTTATGACTGCATGGTCTCTGCATTTTAGATCTTCACATTATTCAACTGGTTTCTTTAGGTCATATTCTGATTTTTGTTCTTCCCTTCAAATAGCTTGAAATTCTGGAAGACCTTCAACAAATTTGCTTGCAATAGGTAGTGCTCTGTAATGCACATGTGCAAGCCTTCTATGCCAAAACTCATTTGGATCTACTATTTCATGGGTCAAGGCTTGTTCTGGATGGCCCTTCAATTTGTACAAGCCTCCTTCTTGTTCTCTAATCAATATCGCATCATCGATAGTCTTTCCTTTTGGCCACATGATGACTTGACCATCTATGAATGCCACCCGCATTCCTTTTGCATCCAATGCTGAAATGGATAGAAGGTTCTTCTTCAGTCCTTGTGAGGTGATTCATGTTCTGACAGTCTTACAAAGGATTCCTTGAATCCCGTCATATGTTTGGAAGCCCCACTGTCTATAAGCCAATCATCACTTCCATGAGTAATGTTACTTGTGAGAGCTGATATCATAACATATTCATCCTCACTTAAAGAATCTTCACTTTCATATCTGGATCTCTTTCTGGATGGTTCATCATCCTCTGCAGCATGAGCATGATGTCTTCTTTGGCCTTGACCAAGTTCTTCTTGTGAAAGGATTCTAACCTCGTCTCCCTCTGAAACTGGAACCTCTATACTCATGTAGGTGTCCAATCCATTTTCTTCAGAGAGATCATATACTTCTGGGCTTGGAAGTTGTCAACTTCCCAAAGCTTTTCACCAAGCTGATGTGATATATCATATTGAAATGAGAACCTCAAATGGAAATAGCAAAGGATTAGATCTTACCAATTTGAGGTGTCCGTCCTTGTCCCGGAGTTCACTGATCTAGGGTTTCTCACAGAAACCCTAATTTTCAAAAATTGGAATGTTTCATATCTGATTGGACAAACAGATAGATATCTTCAAATGGAGCTGTCCAATGTACTCCTTTTCTGAAAACAATAGAGGGAAGCTCTCGGAACAGGAAGCCCTAATTTTTCAATTTCTTCTGTAGAAATTCCTATTACTGTTTCTGTGATATCTCCGAAATTACTATTCCTCTGTGTCTTAAATTTCATACAGAGGTAACCTCACATGTCCCTGATCCAAAACTATAGGTTTCATCAGAATTGGTTTCACCATTTTGGATTTATGATCCTTTTCCCAAGGTGACCTGTTACATGACTGTTCAGAATAGTGAAGTTGTACGGAATACCACGTATCGTTGGTTCATCTTCTGAGTCTGATATTTGGAACACTGAAATTAAAGTCCGTTTCCTTTCTGGAACATCTTCAGGAATTCCATTTGGACCTCTGTAGCCCAAGATATTGCAGATCTCCCTGGGTGTCCTGTTTATGGATGATTTCTGGAAGAGACTGAAATCCTAACTTAGAGAGATCATATCTCCTGGAATATAGCGAATCTGAGGCTGAATTTTGGACACAAATATAGTGACTGTACCAAAATGTATAAGTTTTTAGTATTTAGGGTTTTTCAAGCTCGGGGTCAAACTAGGGTTTGACTTTTCTGGAGTTTCACCCAACCAAATTTCTTGATCCAGGTCTCTAAACTTCGGTTTTGATGAGGAGAAAAATCCTATGCAGGTCTCACTAAAAAATTCCTCTTCTGTAGAAAGCCCTAATTTCCGCATCGAAGACTGAAAATGCTCGGAATAAAATTTCTCTTCGACAGAAAGATGCACCCTTCAATGGAGATTCATCCTAGCATACTTTTGCTGAAAATATGTGGAGGAAGATCCACAAACTAGGAAGCCCTAGTTCCCGCAGCTGCACAGTGTCTTCTTCTCAGGTTAGCTTTGATACCATGTTAGTTTTTCATCAAATAAGCTAGCATTATGATCTTAGGATCTTTTCACTGAGAGAATAACAAGTACAGTAATAAAACATAAGCACATCACAAGAGACAAGAGACACAAAGAGTTTTCCTTTGGGAAACCATAAAGGAGAAAACCTTGCAACTTCCTTAGAGATAAAATCAGCACCAAAACAGTAAGAGATCTCCCAACAGCAGTGGTCTTCTAGTCCCAGTATATTTCCTTCTCCACAAGTGCGCCTCACTTAAGAGAGTGAATGATGTGTGTGATAAATAGAGAGTCTCACTCTCTATTTATATTCTTCCATTCACTTGAATTGCATTTTCACATGTAGGCTCGACCTAACAATTACTTACCCGAGCCTACACCTTAATTAGTATATAATAACTCAAGTGCCCCGAAACTGTGGGGACTTACCTAATGACTTGACATGACTTGTTTACATTATAGATCCTCCTGATCGGAACATTGGGGCATGACAACATGACTCAAATACATAATAGAAACATCTTGGAATAAACATCGGGTTACAATACATAAGATACATAGAAGAATACGTTTCGAAGTTACATATACATCAACAAATGGATGACCTCAGAGCATTTGAGGATGAGGGTGGAGGGATGAAAGTGGTGATTGGGGTGATGAGCTCTGAATATGGGACAAAAATGGGAATAAAAACAGGCTATGAAGATATAGAAGAGACTTGGACTTGGGTTGGCTATGAAAATGCAATTTGAACAGGAGCAGGAGTTTGATTAGATGATGTTGAAGGTGGGATTGTGACATCAGACAAGGTGGCAGAAGGAATAATGGTGGAAATGGATAAAGGCAAAGAATATTTCACAGTGGCATGGGTGATGATTTCTGGAAAATGGATATCAAGGAATGAATCATCAACCACTAAACCCTCAAGTGGATCAACATAAGTCTGGGAAACTGGTGCAACTGCTGGTAAGGTGATAGGGGTAGTGATTGGGAATGACAAATTCATGGGGAGCGATTCTTCTTCAATATCCTTGTATTCAGTATTGACTATATCAACCTATGGTACTGGATATTCAACCTTTTGCTTCTTTATTGGTGGGGTTGAAGCTGTTGCTTGTGCTTCAACCACTGATCTCATCAATGCTAAGCTCCTCTTCATTTCTGTTGATGTCATGAGAGCATCGAGAGTAGATGAGGGTTTAGGCTATGGAGGATACTCAATAATATCTTTCCCACGGTGATATGTTTGATCAGTCATCGTGGAAGAAGTGACAGATTGTACTTTTTGTGCTTCTTTCTCCACAAATTGTTTATGTGTTCTTTCTTCCAATGATAATTCAAGATTTCTATAATGTAGCACTTTGGTATTGATCTCTTGTTGATACTGGAAGATGAAATTATTCTCATCAAGAGAAGAGGTTATGTTCAAAGCACCAGAGAAGGAACCCCCCCGATAAATGGAATCATCAGGATCCGCTTAATGAACATAAGAAGTCTTCATATATTCCTGAGTGGAGTGATTTTCCAAAAAAGATTTCGGATCATGCATCCTTTTAGGAGCCTCTCCAAGATTCATAGTGGTATTTCTTTTCCTAAGTACACCTGCATTAGTAGAATTTTGAATTACCAAAGATCCAAGGTTAAGGGGAAACTTGGGCCACCCTTTCCTCTTAGCTCTAGTCATCTTAGGGAACACTCCATCAATGACCGTTTGGAAATATATCTCTTCCAACACCATTCTTTCAAGAACAATCATGGGAAACAAGTGAGATGTGTTGCTTCCCCAAATACCGATATATGAAAAATACTCTCCCACATACCAATCTCCCATATTAGAAATCAATGCTTTAGCTTGGGCTGAAAAGGTGGGAGCATCCTCCTTGAGTATTTTCTGATAAATAGAATTTATGAAATGATCACAACTATCATAAATGAGGGGCATGAAATTATCCTCCTGTTGAGTCAGTAAATTTTTCCTTCAATTTTTGGTTTATTTTCTCCAGTTTTGGTTTGTTTTTCAATCTACCTCAGTTAAATTTTTGGTTTTAATTTTCATTTTTGGTCTCCTTAGAAACTCTATTGGTGATTGAATAGGTTTTGAACACAATCTTTTTAGATTTTATTTTATTTTTGATGGTCTTTTTATGTTTTAAAAGGGGTAAAGAAGGTCTTATGTTCAAAGGTTGATTCATTAATGTGTTGAGAGACTAGTTAAACCTATTTTCTAAACCTAGTAGCTTTCAAAACTTTCGACAAATTGGCAAAAAGTTGCAAAACTGTGAAAATTTGGCTTAGCAATTATTCTTGTAGCGCTGGTGAAAAATTTAACAAAGGGCACGCTACAAGAATATCGCGGCCCTTTGTTTTCCGATATTTTTGCAGATTTTCATCATGGTTTTCATCTGGAAGTGATTGATTGTATTTTGCAAGGTGTTTTAACACGTGTGACTGCAGTTTAGACACGTATTTTAGCAGTTATCAGTCACGCAGCCAAAGCAAGTTCATCATTGCTAAAAACATGGAATTAGTTGGACAAGATCAGCAAATCTCGGCTAAAACTGTCAAGTTTCTCATTCTACATGCATTATTATAGGAGAGGAGAGTTCGTGGAAAAGAGTCAAAACGCTAAAGAAGTGGATCGTGTTCCTGTGAAGAGAAGACAACATTTTTAATGTCAGCAGAAAATTAGGGCATCTTAACTCTCTCGTTTGCGGTTAAGAAGATGATCTGGAGACTCTTGTATACCTGAGGAGAGAACGTTGCTACCTTAAAACAGAGCTTTAAGCCATGACAGTTAAAAATTGGTAGGTTCTTTGCTTCAAAACCCTTATAACTCAAAAATTTGGGTTTTTCTTGCTGCGCGATTATCTGGAGAAATTGCCTGGTTAAGATGATAGAATGAGACATAAAATAACTTCTTCACCACAGAAATAGTTATCAGAAGCTATTGTAAGGAATTTGCAGGAACAGAGCAGCAAAGAGGCTTTAAACTTAAAGCATGCAGCCTGTGAAATTTTAGTGACTGTTTGAACAAAGATAGTATATAATTTGTTCTCCCATACATTCGAAACTCTAGTGATGATGCATGGTGATTGTAATGAGCTAATTGAATGGAGTTTGTCTCTGACCTAATGCCAGTATAAACCAGAAATTACAGGAAACAACATGCAAAAGATTTATAGATTGGCTGGTTATGCTCATGTTACACACAGAAGGTGTTTTGTGATTTATTCGAGTGGTTTGAAAAACTGTTGGAATTGTCATGACTTGTGAAATCACTCGCTTGGAAAACAATGTTCAAATGACTAGAGGACATGTTGAATGTTATGTACAGGATTTGATGATATTTTGTGGCTAGGGTGAATATCTTGCAAACACTGGTGTTTTTGTTCTCTCCTTTCATGTTGTCAGTCTCTACTTGGTCTAATGAGCCTATGGGTTATGTTATGTTGCAAATCTGAAGCAGTGGAAGATTTAGGATTTGAGGATTGAAGCTGTTTTGATGCAGAGATTTAAGTGAAACATTGATATAAAACAACCATATTTACTGACAGTTTTGCATGGCATTGAATATTCTGGACATTGCAGTGCTATTTTGAATGTTTCAAACCAGTTTGTAATAAGGATGGAGTTTATGTTTGAAGACACATCATACTGTTTTTCCTAAACCCTAAAACGAGGAAATTGAATGACTGATATTCTAAAACAGTTCGACATTATGCCTGATGGTGCAGTTTGAAGTTTAAGCAGAGCCATATTGTTCTTATGACAGTTTTCATGTATGTTTGATCCGGTCTCACAGTGTGTCTATCCAAAAACCTAATTCTATGGTTGAGACAAGGGAAAATTGACATTGCAGGCCTGTACAAGGGTACATAGCAGATTGAAAAGGAGTTCAAATAATAGCAAACCATTTTTAAAACATTTCTGAAACCTCAAGCTAGATTGTTTCTATCTGCTGAAAGGAGAATATGGGAAAAAGTGCAAAGGTCAACAGGGCTGAGCCCATAGACCTAACCTGGGTTCAGAAGCTTCCTAACTGTGCAGAACTGTTTCAGTAGGCAGGTTGGTTGAAGTTTTTCAAGAAGATTGATGGTTTCAATGCTCAGGTGTCCTGCAAGTTTGCCAAGGGACTTAAAGAAGATATGATCTTGAT
>LPNX010010735.1:505327-558419 GCA_001517045.1 Pseudotsuga menziesii | reverse complement strand
AGTTGGGTCACTCAGTCAAATCTACAAGTAAAGATGAGGTTAAAGCCAAGAAGGTGACAGAGCAAGTAGCAGAACAAGTAAAGGATGACAGTCAGCTCAAAGTGGTTTCAGATTCCATGATAAAGAAGTACTCATTGTTTGCAGGTGAAGAAGTGCAGCCTTGTTTGAAATTACCACCAGTAGCACATTCTGAACAAGCCGGGACTATTGATAAAGAGAGAGCTGCTACTCCTGAAGAGGAATTACAAACTAAACAAAGGATCCCTCTTACCATATTATCTGAAGATGAAGGTTATTTATTGGAGGATGAACAGCAGATTGTTGTGACAGAGCCAAGTACAGAAGCATGTGGAGACTTTCCTACCTCAAGGGTAAAATCAGCCAAATCTAAGAAAAAGAAGAATGTAGCTCCATATAGAAATCCCAAGACTAGACTTACTAATAAGCTAAGATGGAACATGAAAAAGTTACTTAACCCTAAACTAGCCAGACAGGAAGCTGTGGTGATTGAGTTTTCCTCCAGTGAAGAAACATAAATGGTTAAAAAGAGCAGTAAAGGTAAGGGAAAGAGAACTGTCAAGCCTTCCTCCTCTTCCCAACCTCCAGAGACAAAAATATCATAGTTAGTAGGAGAAGTTGAACAGCCTAGGTCTGAATTATTTGAAATAATTGCTGAAATCAAAGATAGACTTACCAAGCAGCAGGAAGAAGATAAAGCAAAGGCAGATGCTTTTGGAGATCATAAATTGGATGAAGAGGATCAAGCTATTCTCAAGCAAGCAGGATATTTGGTAGAATCAAGTGTTCATGACGATTTTTCAGATCTTTTAATGCAGGATGACAATATATCAGAGATCCCAGATTTTGATGAAGAGAATGTACAGGAAAGTATTCAGAGATACAGGAAACACATGAAGCACCTGCAAGAAACGAATGATGGATTATTCAAAGTTAATAAAGGGCTTGTAGAGGAGTTGCAGGATATGCATAAACATTTTTTGGAGCTGTCAGAAGTTTCCAAGGAAGTCCTTAGCAGGAAAAGAGTTGCTGACAGGTACTGTGCAAAGCTGGAGAAGACTGTTGATCATTTGCAACAGGAAAATGAAGACTTGCAGAAAAGGTTAATTGACATGGAGAAAAAGGACAAAAGATCTAAGAAAAGGATTCGAAGCCTAGATGGAATATCTCTTCTTTTTGAGGCAGCTAAGAATATATAAAACTGTTTTTAGTTAGTGGTTATTTTTGATAAACACTTTTTGTTAAGCATTTGCTATTTTTAGCAATCCTGTAATTTTGTAAAAGTAACTTTTTACTTTACCTACTTAGTGACTCGATGGAGGTAGTTAGGAGGTGAAACCTAATTGATTTTGGGAGAAATTTCTTATTTAAATGAGTTAGCAAGACATTGTAAAGGTTCTGGATTTTGGGAGCATCAGGAGGTCTGCTAGCTGCTTGTACTATCAGACTTGTTCAGAGAACTGGTACTGTACTCTTATATACATTTACTGATGAAACTATGAATATATGACTCTTTACCCTTCATTTGGTCTATGTTGGCTTTGTTATTAAGCATGTTTTGCTTCTTAAATGGTAATTTCATTGCTAGTTGATGTCTTTTTTCTGGTAATGCTTATCTTTTAATGTATGAACCACAGCATAGTTTCTTTGTTGGATGTTTGTGATATATTGGGCATCTTCATCAGTGTATGTCTGTGATTTAGTTGTTGCTTTTACTCTGAATGTATTCCCTGCATGATCTTGAAGCTTACAACCAAAAACACATAAACAAAACCCTAAAACCTAGTTTGAATTGAGTTTTTTCTCTTGAGATTGTGTTGGCTTGTTACCCTAGCCTTAGTAACAATTTCTGACACAAACACCTCCCATAAAAAAGAACAATAGATGTGGATTGAAGGTCCAACCCTTGTCCAATTCCATCCCAGGGTTGGGAAAGGAAATGTTGCATAGAAGACATCCATAACATAGGAAGAAAGGTAAAATGTGGGATTCCTTGAAGCATGACTCTTCTAATATTTTTCAATGGATTCCTTAAGCATCACTAAGAAGATCTGGGCTCAATTGAAGGATTCCTTTGTAGTAAGAACATGATGTGTGAGGGGTTCCCATTCTTCTTTAAAGACCGTGCAATTGGGTAGTCCATACAACCTGCACAACATGGCTGCTAGCAAAGAGAAATGATCCCTAAACCAAGCAAAAGGATAAATCTTGTCAGGTTTCGGTGAAAAGGTGGCAGGTTTATCCATCCAGGATTTGAGCATTTCTTCAAAATTGTACTGGGTTGTAGAGGACTCAACAAATTGCTTATTAAGCAACTGTTGGGGTTGCTTAACTGCATAAGCTCTAGAAAATACTTCAAGGTGAAAGGAGGCCAATTGGGTTTGATCATGGTCATTGAAAGAATGGTCTTGCGGGTTTGAATGATCAATTATCCATTTGATAGCTTCAGTGTAGGGAATTAAGGTGAGCCTAGCTTTTATAGCGTGAAGCTGGGATTTGTTGATATTTACAAAAGTGACATGGTCATGCTGAATATCTGAAAAATCATCATTATAAAAAATGGAGTAGATTCTTAACCAGTCTAGGTGATAGGTTTCATAAACCCTCCCATTTGTATCAGAGAAAATACCACTGTTCGGGTCTTTGTTTTTCTGTTCATTTAGGGCCATTTTGGATCTGGTATTTCTCGATATGGTTGGAAGAAAACATGAAAATTACGATAAAATAACAAAAAGGAATTAATTTAACCCGAATTAAGTTTCTGAATTTGCACAAATGAACGAAAAAAGATTCGAAAAAACTCACCGATAATATGATGAAGAGCAGTAAATCCGTTGACCTGGTTAGAAATCGTAGTAAAAATCGTTCGCCGTAGGTAAAATTTTCAATTCGAAGATGGTAAAATGATAGTAGAAATTCAAGATATTTAACAATATATTTAATGACGAAATCAGTCTGGATCGTAGATTTGAAAGAGATCAATGATTGAGATTAAAAGGGAAAAAAGGGGGGAAGAAAATGCATAAGTAACTTTTCAAAAATCTTAATTTTGATTTCCGCAATCCGTAATCAGCATTGCGGGTTGGGAAATTGCGGAAGTGTGACTTTGGATTTATTTTTTTATTTTTATTTTCGATTTCCGCAATTTGCATTGTGGGTTGCGGAATTGCTAAATAAAGAACTCAATTTTATTGAGAAATATTTTCTGCAATCCGCAATGCTGGTTGAGGAAAGGAGAAAATTAAAACTAAATAAAATTTCCAACACATGCAATTCGCATTGCGGGTTGCGGAAAATTAAATTCCAAAACCTTAAAAATAATTGACATCCACAATCTGCGTTGCGGATTGGGGATTGTAGACACAACGTATTTGAAAGAAAAACTATGTTCTCTGCAATCCACAAAACAAACAGGCTTTGAAGCAAATTTTATTACAACCAAGACATGAACAAACACAGGAATATAGACAACATTGAATGACACTCCACAAATAAGATACTAACAATAGAGATCACCTTAATAATTTGTAAGTGGGGTTCCCATTTTATCAATTAAAATGGGATCTGTTGTGCCAACAACAAATGACGACTTGTTGGGCGAAGTAGTTATCTCTGTACAAATAGATTTCAAAATTTAGGAAGGACATGTTAGAATAAGAAAGTGTTTGAGTTTATAAACTGAGAGTGAATTCATAAGATTACAATTGAATCCAACAGTGTTAGTTTTAAATGATTGCTATTTCCCCAGCCCAAACCACTTGTATTGATACTCACTAGATAAAGGTAGCCTAGAAGCAAAAATGTATACATGTGACCAATATGCAAGCATGAGAGGGCAGTTTGTGATGAAACTTAGGAAGAACCTCCATCTACTTCAAGACCATCAGACCATCGATCACCTTGAGTTATTAATGATTTATTAGTAACTTTATTCCTTAAACATATTGTCTTTTTTCTTTTTCTATTTCTCTCACTTTTTTTAAGAGAGCAACTGAACTACAACTTGGTTGAAACAAGAACATTGCCTTGGTGTGGTACAATGCTATTCACAAATCCTACCTGGAATCTGAACAAGCTAGCTCTGTAAGGAGAATCCTTGTCTTTCAGCTTTGACACTAAAAGTAATTACCATGGCATGGTAACCATCGACGGTAATTTAGGTCCAAAATAGAATCCATGATCATGGCCAGGATGGCTTGTGATAAGACCCCCTATCCATGAGTGCAACAAATTGAGGTTAACAAAAAAAACAGTATTAATTACAATGTAAATTGCAAGCCATTACCTTGGCTTGGTAACCATATTGGTAATGTCATTCACCGAATAACTATGAACATGATAGGTTGGCTTGTGATAAGAATCCCTATCTTGCAATTTACAATTATTTAGGTGATTTTTATTTGATTTCAAGATGATCAAAGTAAGATACAGAACATAAAAAGGTTGACCAAGTTATAAAGATTTACTGCCAATCACTGATGGAACATATGTCGGGGAGACCAAATCACTCATATAGCTTCAATTGTCACAATGAGGATTTGTAAAGATTGTGACTCAGGTGGGGAAGTCCCATGCAACACCCTCAGTTCATTGAAGGTTGCAATGTCACATTACCATTGAAAATGTAAGACTGAAAAAATCCCAATTCATTTTATTTCATGGCAACAACCTTTATTTATACATGGCATATGGTGGTTGATCTTTCATCTTCCAACCAACTATTTCATCTTCCTATGTGACTATTCACATTCATAACTTTTTACAATATTTACATAGTCTATGGAACCATAATACGAGGATTAGGTTTCCAACATTTACCCTATTAATAATGTGAAAATATGATTCACAACAATATCTAGGATCTAAGAGAATCCTCACAACTCAAGAATTTCACAAATTATGTAGAAAATAGTGAAAAAGAGCAATATTAATACATAGGAATGGTGTCGATAACTAAAGTTTCTATTACTATCCAACATGTAAATATGTTTGGAACATGATTATAATACAATAGGTGAGAACCGTTAGCCTTTGGAGGCAAATTGGAGGCATACATGTGGCAAGCTTAGATTGGACCTCAAACCTCCCTAGGTGGACCAATGAGCTCCCAAACCACATCAAACGGTCATGAATGGCCATGTGAATGTGGGTGAAGCATGCTAGAAAATAATAAGGGTAGGCTAGGCATGTTGGAGTGCATGGGTAAGTGGGACTGGCTCTAGGTAGCATTTAATGGCCCAAAAGAGAAAAAAACACTCAAATACAATGCATAGGCACCTCTAGTAAAACCAACTCCTTGTTTTAAGGAGTGGGAGCACCCCAAGGACTGAAATTTCATTAATGAGTGTGCATGAGTCTCTTGAATGATCAAATGTGGGTGCTTGGGTGCCTTAATGAGTCCAAAACCCCCTAAATACCTTAGTATACCAACATAACCAAGGTTTGGACCATACAACATGAGTGAAAAACAAATGAAGGTGTGTCCTAGATGGTATGTGACCATGATAATAGGTGGTATGATGATATAACACCCCCCCTTAATCCTAAATTAGTGTAACCATATCAAAAGTTGAGGCCTTAGCAACTAAGGCTCAAGTCACCTCTTACAAAAATTTATTTATCCATATAACCAAGGTAAGAAGGAAAACCACATGGGAATAAAACCTCCTCTCTAAAATAAACATGGAGCAAAACCTGAAAGTGAATATCAGTCATCGCCATGTGTCACTCACTGAATGTATTTTATGTGAAGTTCTTGGTGAAGATGCCAACAGTTTGCTCTGCATATGGGAAATACTGCAATGATATCACATGCTCATGCACCAAGATATGGATGTAGTGCATGTGTATCTCAATGTGATTGGTCCTCTCTCTCTATATTGTATTGGTGGAAATATTTATTGCACTTTTATTGTCACACCAAATGGAAGTGGTGAATCAAATTCAAAACCAATTTCTCCAAGAATTCCTTGCAACCACACACATTGTGTAGCTGCATTCACTGCTCCTCTATACTCGGACTCAACAGATGAAAGAGATATAGCATGCTGTTTCTTACTTGAACAACATATGGGACCATGTGAAAGCATGAATACATAACCTAAAGTGGACTTTCTGTCAATGGAATCTCCAGCCCAATCAGAATTAGTAAATCCAACTAGTTCTAGTGGAGAACTAGTAGCATAGTGTATCCCAAAATGTTTGGTTCCTTGCACATAATGAAAGATAATTTTAGTATCATTCCAATAGATATCATGAGGCTCCTTCATATATCTTGCAACAACACTTAATGCATAATCAAAATCAGGTCGAGAGTGTGTGAGATACAACAAGCTCCCAACTAGTTGCCTATACAGTGAGTTGTCCACCAATGGAGATGAACCAAAATCACCTAGTTTAACTCCTGAAAGGAAGGGACACTTGGATGCCTTACAATCAGCCATTTTAAACTTCAATAACATGTATGAAACATACTTTGATTGACTTACCTTAATACCTGCATCATATTTCTCAATCTCCAAGTTAAGAAATCGTTTCAACAATCTAAGGTCAGTCATTGAAAACACATTGTGCAATGAAGACTTAATCGAACCTATATCAACAATGAAATTTCCAGTGATCAAAATATCATCAACATACAATACTATTATTTGCAATGAATCATCTAATTGCTGCAAATATACATTAGGATCATATTTTCATCTTTCAAAGCCTAGTGATAGAAGAAAGTTGTCCATCTTGGCATACCAAGCCCTGGGGGCTTGCTCGAGGCCATAGAGATACTTCTTCAACCTGCAAAAAAGTCAAGGATCATGAATGAAACCTTCATGTTTCTGCATATAAATATTTTCATGAAGGTCACCATGAAGAAAATCACTCTTCACATCCATATGGTGCACCTCCCATCGCTTAGATGCAACAATGGCTAAAACTAGCCTAATAGAGTCCATCTTTGCAACCAGTGAAAATGTATCTGTATAGTCCACTCCTTGGAATTGAGAGAAGAATTTGGAAACCAAACCAGACTTGTACTTTATATCATAACCATCAAAAACCATTTTGTTCCTATAAACCAACTTACATTGCACTAGTTTCCTCTTGGAAGGTATAGGAACCAACTCCCAAGTTTCATTGTCTTACAAAGAATTGAACTCTTCTTGCATGGATGTTTTCCATATTTGATCATGTGATGCTTCCTCATATTACTGAGGATCAGATCCAACCATCATAAATCATCTCTCTGGAAGGTTTGAATCACAAGTGGAGAAAGCATTGTGAAATTGAGATCTAGTCTTCCTAGAGTCTAGTGGATCTCCAACAAGATCACCAGCTGCTTATATGGTTTTCTCAGCCCATTTTGGCCTTATGGGTGAGTCATGATATACATTCATGTAATAATATTCATATTCCATATCATAATTATAAAACTTAGAGACAAAATCATCACTTACATCTCATTGAGTGGAGGGTGTGAGCAATCCACCTTTACTAGTAGTTCGATCTCTTGCATGGGCTCTTCTTCGAACTGTACACTTCTGTAAATGAAATTTTTCTGAGATGAGGGATCAAAGAGCTTGTGTCATTTTTCATATTCATAATATCCAACCATTATGGACTCCTTACTTTTAGGTTGCAATACCTTTCTCTTCATGGGAGGAATTCTAGCCTGAGCCTTTGAGCCAAAAACCTTGAAATGAGAAACATTGGGCTTGTGACCACTCCAAGCCTCAAATGGTTTTTTCTCATTCAATTATTTGTGTGGAAATATATCCTGAACATATTATTCACAATTGATGGCTTCATCCCATATATTAGGATACAAATCCTTAGCCTCCAACATGCATGTGGCCATCTCCTTCAAGGCTCTATTCTTGCGCTCTACCACCCTTTTTGTTGAGGTGTGTAAGGTATAGAATGTTGCATTTGAATACTGTTTTCCTCAAATATATGTTGTAGATTATTGTTAACATATGAATTTCCATGATAAGTCCTTAATACCTTGATCTTATTCCCACTTATTTTCTGAACCAAATCCTTGAAAACTTTGAAGATCTCAAACACTTCATATTTTTGCTTGAGAAAATGCACCCAACAATACCTTGAGAAATCATCTATGAATGTTAAGGAATACCTTGAGTTTCCATAGGATGGTTTGGGAAGAGGTATTATCATATATGAATGGATCAAATCAAGCACTTGGACAACCCTTCTTGCCTTTCCCTTGTCATACTTGCGCTTTGCATGCTTCCCAACAATGCATCCCTTGCATATGCCTTTTGAAAACTTGATGCTTAGAAGCCCTTCAACCATGTTTTATTTGATCAATTATTAAAGATATTTGTAGTTGAGGTGTCCAAACCTCTCATGCCATATCTTTCTGGTATCATTGGTATTTGACAGGAGCATATTCCCTTGGGAGTAAGGAAGAAAGTGTGAAAAATTGTACATCCTCAACTCATGATATGCAATAACCACTGCAACAACTTGGCCTGTAGAAATTTATTATATTTCCACATATTCTTGAGTAAATTTTACTCTCTTGGATGAACCTGTATGTGTCATTTTATAGACATAGAGTAGGTTTTCTGCAATATCAGGCACATACAACACATTGTTGAAGTACCCATTATCAAGGTCAATCTTGCCAATCCCTTTGGTTGGGATCTCAGAGTCATCACCCATGAGGATGGATGGACCACTATATGGATGTAGGGAAGAGAAGGAGTATTGTATGGAATCCATGTTCCTTGAGGCACCTGAATCCATGATGAAGGAGGAATATCCAAAATATCTAGCAACCAGTGCATGAAATCTATCCTTATTCTCTGAGTTTGAACCTCCCTCTTTCTTCCTTGTGCCTTCTAGTAGGGGGATATTGTTATTCTCAAGGAGTTGAACCATCATGTAAATGGTTTTATTCATGCATGCACTCTCTAAATTCCAACCTTCATGACAATAAGTTCATTTTATCTTGTCTTGCTTCTTCTTCTCTTTGTCCTTGCTAGGATTCGAACCCCCATCAATGGATTTGGGATTCTCCTTCTTCTTCTTCTCTTGCTGCTTCGAATCCTTGGATTTATTCTTGCCTTTGGATTGATTCGAAACACCTACAACAAGGGATTGATCCTTGGTGGATTTGATTGTACCCACTTGCACCAATTTGTCTTGTTCTTGAGTCAAAGACTCCATGAATTCTGCCATGGTATGCATTCTCCAATTTTGAACTGCCAGCTTGCCTAAGTGGAGTGTCGAGACAAACACTGAATACTCATGGCTTAGCTTCAAAAGAATGGACAAGATAATATTTTCTTCCTTCTTTTTTATTCCACACTATTTCAGCTGCAGTACCAAGGATTTGAACTTTGTGAAGAAATCTTGGATCATCTCAAAGTGAGTTGGGCTCAATGTGATCAACTTAGTTTCGTGTTGGTGTCCTCTCATCTCATCAGTATTCCCAAACAATGACTCAAGCTTGATCTAGAATTCACTCGGTGTGGTAAGACTGTCTACATGGAATATAAGATCCCTCGAAATACCAAGACAAAGCATCCCAAATTCTTCATCCAATATGTTGAAATACTTGGATTTTTCCACAGCAGAGTTGGGATTTTTCTTTGTTCCCATGGTTACTATGTAGAGGCATTTCAACCTCAATCGAATCACCATTTTGGAATCCCATTCAAAATAATTGAATGGGGTAAGCAAGACATGAGTTTTTTCCATTTCTTCTTACGCATTGAGTGACAAATACATTGGAACTACCTAAAATTTAAACACTAGAATTTTTCTGGAGGAGTCCCTAAAATGCAACTCAAACTCTCTAAATTCGATTTGCATCTCCAAAGAGATCTGATACCATGTGAAAATATGATTCACAACAAGATATAGGAGCTAACAAAATCCTCACAACTCAATAATTTCACAAATTATGTAGAAAACTGTGAAAAGGAGCAATATTAACACATAGGAATGGTGCTAATAACTAAAGTTTTTATTAATGTCCAACATGTAAACATGTCTGGAACATGATTATAATACAATAGGTGAGAATCATTAGCCTTCGGGGGAAATTGGAGGCATACATGTGGTAGGCTTATATTGGACCTAAAACCCCATAGGTGGACCAATTAGTTCCCAAACCACCTCAAATGATCACGAATGGCCATTTAAACGTGGGTGAAGCATGAATGACATAAATAAGGATAGGACAGGCATGTTGGAGTGCATGGGTGAGTGTGAGTGGCTCTAGGAAGCATTTAATGGTCCAAAAGAGCAAAAAACACTCAAATACGATGCATGGGTGCCTTTAGTCAAACGAGTTCCCTATTTTAAGGAGTGGGAGCATCCCAAGGACTGAAATGTCATTAATGAGGGTACATGAGTCTCATGAATGATCAAATGTGGGTGCTTGGGTGCATTAATGAGTTAAAAACCCCCAAATACCTTAGTAGACCAACATAACCAAGGTTTGTACCATACAACATGAGTGAAAAATAAATGAAGAGGTTTCCTAGGTGGTATGTGACCATGGTACTAGGTGGTATGATTATCTAACAAATCTGAAGGGGTGTTTGTGAGTCCAAGCATGGTTCTAAATCTTTCAAAATTTTATCGTCTAAGTTCTTTAGTGAAGATGTCGACAATTTGCTCATTTATAGAACAATTTCATAACTGAACTGTCTTGGCTTCTACATGATGTCGAATCAAATGGTACTTTGTGTTGATGTGCTTCGTTCGATCATGGAATCTAGGTTTCTTGTCCAAATTGATTGGAGAAGTGTTTTCAATCAATACATGAGCAGAATTTTCTTGTTTCTCTTGCAAATATTCAAGTATCTTCTTGAGCCACACAATCTTTTTTGTTGCTTCTACAATTGCCACATATTCTTCTTTTGTTGTTGAATATGCTTGAACTGACTATTTGCATGATCTCTAGGAAATAACTCCTGATCCAAGACTCATTGTATATCCAGAATTAGACACTCCTATATTTTTGTCACCATCAAAGTCTAAATAAGTGTACCCAATGAGTTTGAAGTCCTCTACCTTAGTGTACTTGAGTCCAAAATATTGAGTCCCCTTCAAGTACCTTAGAATTCTTTTCATAGCAGAACATTGTCCTTCACAAGGTTTGTGCATGTATCTAGAAAGAATGCCAACAACATAAGAAATATATGGTCTGGTAGTAGTAAGGTAGATAAGGATTCCTACAAGTTGTCGATACTTGGTAGCCTCCTCAAACTATTTTCCTTTAGTTGATGTGAGATTCTACTTTTGTTTCATTGGAGTTGAAAGAGGGTTGCATTCTGTCATGAAAAATATGTTCAACAGTTCTTCAACATGCTTTTTCTAAGATATGAATATGTACTTTGGATGTTGACTCACTTCAATTCCTAAGTAGTAATGAATAAGTCCTAAATCAATCATTTCAAAACTTTTATTCAAATCTCTCTTTATGGATTCTATATATTCTTCATTGTTCCCTGTCATCAAAAGGTCATCTACATATACCACAAGAAATTCAATAGATCTTCCAACTTTCTTCACAAACAATGTTGCATCATCAAGATTATAATTCTTACATTTTAGCTTTAGAAGATGCTCAATTAGCTTTTCATACCATGCTCGTGGTGCTTGTTTTAGGCCATACAAGGATTTGACAAGTTTGCATACCTTGTGTTTTTATCCCTTCACAACAAAACCTTATGGTTGAGACATAACATTTTTTGTCAAGTCTTCATTCAAGAAAATAGTTTTTACATCCATTTGGTTAAATTTCCACCCACTATGTGGTGCCATGCAGAGAAAAGTGCGGATGGTATTCCATTTTGTTGTGGGGGAGAATGTTTGCTCACAGTCAACTCCTTATTTTTGTGCATAGCCTTTCGCCACAAGCCTTTCTTTGTGTTTTTCAAGTGAGCCATCTGATTTGTATTTTTTCTTGTACACCCACTTGCAACCAATCGGTTGGGTTCCAACTAGATGATCAACCATCTTCCAGTCCATTCTTTATGAGTGCATCATATTCATTTTGCATAGCCTCTTTTCTTTCATCACATTCAACAACTTCTATAAAGGAATTTGGTTCAAAGTTAGTAATTAAATTCAATTCACAATCAAATGAGACATCCATGTCATCACTTGAGTTATCTGCTTCTCCTCCATCATCTTGTCTTTTTGAGTTTCTTGTTCGTGTCTTTCCGAATTCATCTGGAGGGACAATTTCAAGTGTCTTTATGGCCCATTTTGGAATCTTCTTTGATGGTATAGATTGATCAGCTTGAGGTGGTGCTACATTTTATTCAAGGTTCAATCTTTCAATCCTTTCAATAACATCACCCAATTCAAGTGAAGTGGTGGTAAATTCTTCTTCATGAGGGGGTGTTGGTGCTTCAAAAGAAAATTCCAAAGATTGATCCTGATCCAATATCGAGATTCCTGCTTCAAGGTTTGGAGCTTCATTATCAAATTCATAATATGTCTTTATATGGGAAACTTCTCTAGACGATTAAGTTCCTTTCAATAGACTTGTCATTTTTATTAGTTTCAAGAAAAATGACATCTTTGTAAACAGCAAACTTCTTGTTTACCTTATCATAAATATAGTATTCCTTGGAAGTGTCTGAATACCCCAAGAAAATACATCTTCTACTTCTAGCACCAAGTTTGTTTCTTTGCTCCTTTGGTATCAAGGCATAACAGGTGGAACCAAAAAATCTAAGATGCCTAACCAAAGGAAGGTGGCCAAAAAACATTTCATGTGGAGTCTTATCTTATATAGCATGAGATGGAATTATATTTCTCAAATATGTTGCACATACTACTGCATCACCCCAAAACATTAGTGTCATATTCTTGAAAAGCATCATTGATATTTCCATATTCATCAATGTTCTATTCATCCTTTCTGCTACACCATTTTGTTGAGGATTATAGGGAACTAAAATTTGATGTGTAATCCCATGTTTGGATAGATAATATTCAAATTCATTAGAGGTGTATTCATTACCATTATCAAAACGAAATGTACCAATACGTGCTTGTTCTTGATTCTCTATCCATCCATTAAAGTTATTGAATGTTTGAAACGCTTTAGACTTTTTATTCAATATATATACCTAACACATTCTTGAATAATCATGAACAAAGGTCATGAGTTATTTATTACCATTTGCAGAAGGAATAGGCATGGGTCCACATAAGTCAGAATGAATCAATTCTAACTTTCTACATGTTCTGAGTTTAGACTCTTGAAAAGGTTGCTTACTATGTTTTTCTAAGATACATGCATCACATTTGTTCCTTTTCTTAGGAACGGCAAGAAAACCATATACACCATTCTTTCTTAACAAATGAAGACTTTTTTAATTCAAGTGACCAAATTTTGAATGCCATAATAAAATCGATGACATATTAACTTCTTCAAGCTAAGACATATAGGAAACGTTTTGAACTATTGCAGAACAACCCTTCAACTTTAGCATCTTTCCATATTCATATTTGGTCATGATGACCTTGTCTTCAGAGGACTTCCTTATCTCTACAATTCCATCAAATATGTGGATGGAATGGATTTGCTGTTGAAACTACACCAAGGACAACAAGCTTCTCTGCAACTATGGAATATGTTATCACATATATAGTAGTCGGGCTACCGTATTCTATTTTTCAGATACAGTACATTTTTCAGCTAGATCTCTTACATATGAGATGAGCAGTTTTGATGGATCATTATTTTATTTGTGGACTATTGTACTCTCCCATGTTAGGAATGAGTCTCAGGACACTCAGATTTGTGGACCGGTGTAGCCATTTAGTTATTACAGAGCAGTTATTGATGCCTAGTTTTATATCAGTACTTTCTCATTGGACAGATGATGGTTCAAATGGATTATATGCATGATTATGACTCAACTTTTATTATATTGTGTTATGGTTATCATTTGCTCTTATATTCATCTTTGTGATATGTATTAACATGTAGTGTCATGATCTGGTGGTCATAATTGTATGGACTTGGATGTATTTGTATTATGTATTGATGTCCCTACTCTGAATTTGAAGTTCCTGATCTATACTCATTGGTTTTACCCTCCTTAGGGAGAATAGAGGTATCCATTCCCACCAATGTTTTGGCTTGCTATTGTTGGATTCATCATTCCTTGTCTCCACCCATCCATTTCCTTCCAGTTTTGTTTCTAACCCGACTTACTACTTGACTTATGGCATGGAGGACCTTTTCCCCGCTAGAACCTTTGTTGGACAAACCTCCCTATTTATATTGTGTCTCGGCTCTGAGTTGGTGACAGAACTTGCCTTTGGTGAGTTGGATTGTATGCCTAAATCATTCTGGTCGGTTGTCCCAATGTTTGGCACTGTGTAGAACTCCCCTTGGTCACTTGAGATGTTGTTGGCTAAAAGTGCAAGCTCATGTACTACTTATATTGGAAATGTTTATATGCACCCATGGAAAACTAAAATGCTAAAACTATGTTTCTTAACATATGTAAAAAAGGGCAAGAGAAATGAAATGCTAAAATAATCCTCGAAGGGTATAAAAAAAGGTACAAAAACACAATGGTTAAATATATGCTATATCCAGATATTGCTGACCTTATAAATGTGAAAATGTCCTGGATGAAAGCTGTAGTTAGTTGTGCTTTTAAGCACTAGTGAAGTCCCTAAAAGGACATATAGGCCAAAAAAGGCCATGGAAATAAAATTGACGATCCTAATGAAACTGGTATATGATCATACCTACCATACCTACCATTGATTCGTGGCTTAACACCCGATTGGTATATGATCTCTATTTAAAGAGCATAGAGGATCCTTCACTAGTTGATCGATTATGAGAAGCTCATATGTAACTTTCTTTCTTTTGCATAATAAATTGCTAAAAGTAGCTATTTGGCTGGGGCCGTGGACTGTTTCCCTCTCGAGGGTTTTAATCATGTGACAAACATCGGTGTGTGGATCTGTGATCTATTTGTGTGAAGCGGTTGCTGAAGGTGTTTGGTATTTTGGGAGTACCCTATGTACCAGAACATGGTATTAGAGCTTTTATGAAGAGTTGCTTTCGGTTTTGATCAAGATCTGGAACCGGTGTTGCCGAAACTTTGAAAGGGTTTCTGGTTCTAGATTTTCTATGCATTTTTGGCCTATGGGAGCTATTCCATTGTTCCTGGAGCATCGTTTCTATTGGGAAATGGTTTTCGTTTCATCGAAAACCGTTTTCGTTTGTTCCAGAAACACCTATTTCGGCAAATCTGAAGGTATAATGTTACAGTGATGGATTTGTTTTTTTTAAATATCTCATATCTTATCAGTTTTATTATTAGATATTTTTTTGTTTTAGTCTCGGACTATTGCCTTCCTTGACTACGTATGCTTTTTGCCGTGCACCTTGCGCGATCGCGGCGAATCAGAAACAGTAAGGGAAAGTTTTTTTTTTCTCTTCTTCTCGGCTACATATTCTCTTTGCCATGCACCTTGTGCAATCATGGCAAATCAGAAACAACGAGAAAACTTGAAAACGTAGACTTTCCGGGTAAGCTAATCAAGATCTATCCCCATTGTGTAGAATAAGATTTTTTTGTTTTTGTTTTTCATTTTTTTTTGTGATTTGCAGAAAAAAAGGCAAGCACGGAGAACGAGAGAGAAGAGTTAAAAAAAAAAAACCCTTCCTCTTTTCATTCTTTTACGTACCTTTTAAACTTAGGTCACTTGGTCCAAAGTTGCTTTATTCCTTAATAGGTCCTGAGTTCAAGTCTTATTAAGCTACTTTTTAGTGCATGCAATTTCTATTTTCAAGTTACTTTATTGTAATAGTGCATCTTACATAAATAAAATAAAATAAAAAGTGAGTCACTTACGTCTTTTAATTTATTGCCGCACTATTTAAAAGTAACATTATTGTAAAAGTGAACCTCACTTATTCTACAAAAGTGATTCACTTCTAAACAAATTTATTGTAAAGTAATTGTCAAAGGTTGATCTTGGGAAGAGGGGGGTTCTTTATTTAGTTGGTCAAGTTAATATCTGCCACGTCATTATTGGGGACATTTTCAACATTTTCTTTGATCAAGCATAACTTCATCATCCAGAATCAGTTTTCAGTGCCGTTTTTTTTTTAAATTGCATATTTTTTCGAGCTCTTTGCAACCAGACAGTTAGTTTCTATTTTTTTTAGTCATTATTTTATAGTATGGCCGCCCCTTGTGATATTATACTTACAAGTTCTAACTATTTCTCATGGAAATCTCATATGGAGGATGTTCTACGAAGTAGGAGAATTTTCAGGATAATCTCAGGGAAAGAAACAGAACCCACTGATAATGATAAGAAAATTAAATGGGCAAATAGATGCGATGAAGCTCGTGGATTGATTGTGATGTCAATCTCTACTGATTTGCGATTCCACATATTTGGAATTGATGAACCTGATAAAGCTTGGGAAAAGTTGGAATCCGTGTTTGGTAAACACAATGAAATTCGGGGTCATCAACTTGAGAATGAGTTGCTTTCCTTGAATCCAAATGATTTTTCATGCATTCAAGACTATTTATCTAAGTATAAAACTCTTAGACTCTTATGTGCAGAATGCAAGATTAACAAAGAAGACAAACAATGTATTTATCATATTCTTTCCAAACTTGGACCTGCATATTCTGTTTTTGTATCTACATTCTACTCCATGAAAGAATCCTTGACTGCAGCTAGCTATTAAGAGCCTAGTCTTGAATCCTTTTGTGATTCCTTAATTAGAGAGCAAGATAATCTCATTCATCTTGGAATAATTAACAATGTAGATACATTTGGGAAAACCTTATTGTCCCAACAGAAAGAAAAGTCCAAGCCTCCCAAGAAATAGAATTTTTGCAATAATAAGCCAAACAACAAGGGTCCCAAACCCTCTTAGTCAGCTCCTTCTTTAAAAAATGACAAAGGATCCAAGCAAAAAGGAAAGAAGACTGAGCGTCATTGCAATTTTTGTGGGAAATATAATCATGATGAATCTAAGTGTTTTAAGAAGATGATAGCCTTGGAAGCAACAATGAAGAAGCACCACATCAGCATAGATTCATCTTCAGAATCTAACTCTCATGGACATGCACTTTGTGCTTCTGGTTACTCTTATACTGCATCTTCTTCTTCTACTTCAAATGAATGGCTTATTGATTCTGGAGCATCTTATCATATGGCTAAGGATCAAGCCATATTTTCTACTATGCATGAATGTAACACCAAACAAAAATTTGTTGGTGATGATATATTTCTAAGTGTTGTAGGATTTGGAACAATTTTAGTAGAAAATGGTCATTTCAATGATGTACTATGTGTTCCAAAAATTTCCTGCAATTTGTTATCAGTCTATCAAATTACTCATTCAGGTGAAGGTAAAACTGTGACTTTTACACTTGACCAAGTTGTAATCAAGGATTTTAAAAATCCTCAAAATGTCCTTGCTACTAGAACTGTTGATGATATTACCAGGTTGTACAAATTTAACAACTTTGGGTCATCACCTTTTCCTTCAGTTTTTGTTGCTCATAGTGATAACTTAAGCAAACTTTGGCATGAGCGATTTGGTCACTTAAATTATCGCTCATTACAACAACTATGTAAAGACAATATGGTGACTGGTCTTCCAATGGTATCTTGTAAGGATGGTGTTTGTTCCGGTTGTGTACTCGAAAAACATCATCAAGACAATTTTGATAAACGTGCCTCTTGGAACGCCTCGGTTCCTTTGGAGCTTGTGCATAGCGACTTGTGTGGTCCTCTTCCATCTGCTTCCTTTTCTGATTTCAAATATTTCTTAACTTTCATTGATGACTACTCTAGACGCACTTGGGTTTACTTCCTAAAACTTAAAAGCGAAGTATTTAACATGTTCTTGGCCTACAAGGCCCTTGTTGAAAAACAATCTAGTCATCTAATTATTAAGTTAAGATCTGACAATGGAGGAGAATATGTTAACAACAAGTTCACTACTTTCTGCACTGAACAAGGAATCCAACAACAACACACTGTTCCATATACACATCAACAAAATGGTGTAGCTGAATGGAAGAACCGCACTTTAAAAGAAATGGCTAATTGTATGATCCAATCTAAGGGACTAAGTCTTCAATATTGGGCTGAGGCCATAAATTGTACAAATTACATAGTTAATCGCACACCCACTAAAGTTTTACAAGGTATAACACTGGAAGAAGCATGGAGTAAAATTAAACCAGATGTAAGTCACTTTCGTGTGTTTGGTTGTGAAGCATGAGCTCACATTTCAGATGAAAAATGGAAAGCATTGCAGCCTAAAAGTGAAAAGTGCATATTTGTTGGATATTCTGAAGATGTAAAAGGTTATAGACTTCTTCAGCCACATTCTCATGATATAATCATTATAAGAGATGTTAAATTTGATGAAAATCTCTTGGCCTGCAAGCTTGACTTGGTGGGTGTGCCATCTTTGGCCTGCGAGCCTGATTCGGTGATTGTGCCTTCTTATTCTTCTTCTTCCAGCTTCCTTAATAGGTTTCCAACTCCAGTTTCTGATGATGACAATGAGGATGAAAATCCACCTCCACCTGCTTATGTTCCTCCAATTGCACCAGCACCAATACTTCCTTGATGGGTCCGTTCAACATGTGAAGTAGCTGGTGATCTTGCCAGTGATCCTAGAGATCAACGTTGAACACGTTCTCAGTTTTAGTGAGACTCTTCTCTTTTGGCTCAAGTTTCTGAGAATCATGATCCATAAACTTTTGCAGAAGCTCCAGGAAATACAGATTGGAATGCAACTATGGATGAAGAATATCATTCCTTAATGGCGAACGATACTTGGGATCTTGTTCTTCTTCCAAAAGGAAGAAAACCTGTCAGATGTAAATGGGTCTACAGAACTAAGTATGCATCAGATGGAAGTGTTGAAAGACTTAAGGCAAGGTTAGTTTCCAAAGGTTTTTCCCAAGTTGAAGGGATTGACTACAATGAAACCTTTTCCCCTGTAGCAAAAATGAACTCCATCCGCCTTGTTCTTTCCCTTGCAGCCTTACATAACTGGGAAGTCCATCAAATGGATGTCAAGTCTTCCTTCTTACATGGTGATTTACATGAGGAAATTTACATGGAACAATCTCTTGGATATGTTCAAAATAACTCTAGCCTTGTTTGTCTCCTTAAGAAATCTTTATATGGCCTTAAGCAAGCTCCTAGAGCTTGGTATGCCAAAATGGATATCTTTCTCCTTGACATTGGTTTTTCTATATGCCATTCTGACCCTAATGTCTATACCAAGAAAGTAGGAAACCATCTCATCATACTTGTTCTTTATGTTGATGATCTTATCCTTACTGATAATGACCCTAAACTTATAACCCATGTGAAATCTAGTATTAAGCAAAATTTTGAAATGTCAGACTCAGGACATTTACATTATTTTCTTGGTCTCCAAGTCTTGCAAACCAAAGAAGGAATCTTTCTTTCCCAGTCCAAGTATGCTTGTGACCTTCTTCGTCGCTTCCACATGGAAGATTGTAAACTAGCCCCTTCTCCCTTCCAGTCTGGAGTCAAACTTTCTGCCACTTGTACTTCCCCTGAAGTAGATGCCACCTTGTATTGTCAGCTTGTTGGTAGTCTTTTATACTTGACTCATTCCCATCCTGACCTTTCCTTTGTCATTGGTCGTGTTGCCCATTATATGCAAACTCCTCATGAAAGTCACTGGAAAGCAGCAAAAAGAATACTTTGATATATTCAAGTTACAATTCAGTTTGGGATTCATTACAATACAAGGGGGAAACCTTTGTTGGTTGGTTTCAATGATTCAGATTGGGCTGGCGATCCTGATGATCGAAAGTCTACTGCAGGTTATGTTTTCAGTCTGCGATCTGGACCTGTCACTTGGGCTTGTAAGAAACAACAAGCTATTTCTCTTTCTTCAGTAGAAGCAGAATATCGAGCCGAAGTTAATGCTAGTCAGGAAGCTATATGGCTTCGACAGATCCTTTCAGAGTTTGGATTTGAGCAGCAACAGCCTACTCCACTTTGGTACGACAATCAAAGTGCCATCAAGCTTACCAAAGATCCAGTTCTACATCAGCGCAACAAACACATTGAGCTACACATGCACTTCATCAGAAATCTTGTTCATGATAGTGTTATTGAAGTTCTCTATTTCCCTACAGATGATCAAGTTGCAGACATCTTCACCAAGTCTCTTACAGAAGCAAAGTTTTCTAAACTTCGGTCTATGTTAGGAGTTCAGGAATGCGTCCTTAAGGGGGGATAGGCTCTAATGCTTCCTTCCTTCTTCTAATAGTGTCACTTTTGTAAATCCTTCAATCCTATCCCAAGTTGTTCTTACGGGGGGGATGCTAGGATATTTAGACACTTAGGAGTTAGTTAAGATCAACTTGTGTAATATATCCATTAGGTAAAAGTGTGTTTCTTTAGTATGCATTAGTATGCATTTGTAAATATTCTAATCTGACGGTCACGATATGTTCTAGACATAGAGTGATTCGATGGTTCAACTTCTCTTAGATCATACCTACCATTGATCCGTGGCTTAACACCCGATTGGTCTATGATCTCTATTTAAAGAGCATAGAGGGTCATTCGCTAGTTGATCGATTATGAGAAGCTCATATGTAACTTTCTTTCTTTTGCATAATAAATTGCTCAAAGTAGCTATTTGGTTAGGGCCGCGGACTATTTCCCTCTCGAGGGTTTTAACCATGTGACAAACATCGGTGTGTTGATCTGTGATCTATTTGTGTGAAGCGGTTGCTAAAGGTGTTCGGTCTTTTGGGAGTACCCTGTTTACCCGAACGGATATAGACATGATGCCTAAGTTGAATAAGCACTCTCTAAATAGCTTAACCATTTGTGAGGCACTGCCATTCCTTGTGTTGTTGTTTGTCTAGCATTGGTTATAGTGTATTACCCTTCCATATCCAAAGTTTCATGATGTTAAGTAGGAAGTCATCCTTTGCCCTAGCCTTGTCAATTTTATCCTTCACCCTTCACTAGCAAATTGATTACAACTATGAAGTGAATATTGTCCTATAATTCTAGTCTGAGTAATAATAAATAAAGCCCTATATATGTATTTGGTTGATGTACCACAATTGAAATGACTACTACTTGTTGTGATTGTTGCTTAAATGATTTGTAGAGCATGTCTTAGCCTTATAGCACTTGCAGCAGATGGATGATAGTCTCAGTTATATTAATGGTATCTGGTCATTTACAGGTGATTATATTTTTTATTGGATGTTGTTGATGATCAGGAAGAGACCTAGAAAGGGTATGAGTATACACCCTAGATGGATGTGGACTCTTTGAGTCTAATGAGATAGTTTATTTTCACTTCCGGGCACTTACAGAGATGACCAGGCTCATTTTACCTTTCTGATGCAGTTTTGCTTCACAGGGTGATGTGTCTGAGCAGGGAGATGTTTTATTTGGATCTACTAGGCCATTATATGGGAATAGGGGGTGCAGCTACTTAATTTTACCATAGTACCCCATCCTAAAGAGCGTGGTGGGCTCATTTTGACAACGCAGGTACCCTAGGAGGCTGTTTTGGCAGGTTCACGTTTCTTGAGGCAGATTAATAAATGATTAAATGGATATTGAAGAAATCGATTTGGGCTATTGAGGCAAGGAAATGACATGGGATGAGTCATGATGATGAGAGTGACATCCTCCACACCTCCTCCAGCAGTTGCAGCACCTGATTGGGCCCACACCTATTTTTTTGGGCATTTTTATATTATTTTCTAGAGCTTTTGGGAGGCTCACGATTTCCTCAAGAAGGCACAAAGTCAAATAATTAAAATATTATATTATTTTATTGTGCCATGGGGCACCCATAGGGAGTTTGTTAACAGTCCATGGACCCACCATGTGCTTCATTTATTTCTTGTTGAGTGGGGTACCCTCTTTATGGATAATTTAGTCCACTTCGGTACTTTATGGTTATATTGATCCATGTATTGTATGTTGAGCTCATCTCAACCATTGATTAGAATATTTTAACTTTTAATTTTAGCTACTCATTTTGAAAGTGGTTAGGATTTTGGTTCTCTCATTTCTATTCAAAGGAGAGAGATTCTCATTTGTAAGGGGTCTTTGGCTCTTGGATCTGACTAATAAAAATATTTTTTGTGGATATTTTCTGGATTTGCTTTGCATCGGGTGTTCTTTGGTGGTGATTGGAAAATATTTTGCTTCCTATCATTCAGAATATTTTGTGAGATCTATACTCTTTTTCGGGATCTTTGTCTTGTCTGCAGGAGGGCAACTTCATCTTGGGCATTTTTGCAAGGGGATCTCAACTCGCTTGGACTGGTTTCATCTGTGGCAGGGGGTTTTCATTAGTTTCATTGTGATATATGATTGCATCTTGTTAATTTTTTGTAGATCTTTCTTTTCTTTCATGATATGGAAAATCTGATATTGTTGACGTTTGCTTGTGCAGGAGAGAGGGCACATTGGTCACTTGGAGCACAACGTTGGTCTTAGAACTCACTCATATCTTCCAGAATTGATCGAGATGGTAGGGATCATCATCAATAAGGAATATACAAGCATTTCCAGGTAAGATATAACATGTAAGTCTCTTCTCTTTCAGATCTCAATCCATTGTACCTTCTTTTCTTCAATTTTATGAAAAAACTCACAAATAATAAAATCCAAAAAATTTAATCAGGGAACCACTTGATATTTGAGCAAACCATTTCTAATTTTTGTATATCGGGCATCCACCTCATTGAATCATGCTCAACCCTGCCCTAATTCTGACTGGTTTTCCCTAGATATAACTTTTTGACTGCTTAAACCCTAGTGCCCCACTGGAAATTTGACTTTTTCCAGAATTGACTTTTTCTGGAAAATAATAACATGGGTGTGTAGATTAGGTATTCCTAATTCCAGAACACCCCGAACACTGAACTAGTTCCTGCCAAGTTTCCTTAGATATGAAAAACTGACTTTCAGCCTCCTAGCCCCCCTCATCAGATTTTGACTTTTTCAGATCTGATTTTTCCTGAAATTTTTTTATTTGATTTTGTAGATTAGGCCATCCTGATCTCATTTCCACCCCAACATTGAGCTGATGGTCTCATGGTGGCTCTAGATCTGTAGATCTGCCTCTCTAAACCCTAACACGAGCCCTCCTTCTACTGATTTTCCTGTAACTTGAATCTTTCGAGCCAAATTCTTTTCTGGGTCCATAGATCAGGACATATAGCAGGTGGGTTCACTGAAACGCTGTGATGATACTAAATCTATTACCCAAGGCTGAATAGGCACTGATCTCCAAGCATAGCGCTAGCCCTTCCTGACCTCTCTCCCCCGAAAGTTGACCATTCCTTGATAACTCAGGTTACCTGATACTTTCATATCTTTCACTGAGTCTATCTCCTTGGTACTAGATAGACCCAACTCTGTTTTTGCTCACCCTGTCACAGTTACGTTACCCAAGACAGTGGTCATCTTCATCAGTTGCTAGTACCTAAACCCTAGAGATAGGGTTTCCATTTACCTTACACCTTACATACCTCAAAGCCACATTTGATCTATTTTGATGTCTAAGTCTGATCTCTCCTGTAGAGAGTAGATCCGGGTCTTCCCCATTGTTGTCTTGGACTTAGATAACATAAAGCGAAGAATGCCTTGATTGACGTGACAACCATCCATTTGGGAGTCTAGGCAGTCTTGGTTCCACCTCCCTAGTTGCTTGCCACTCTACCATCTATCCTGGATCCATCATACATAGGAAACTACAAGGTTGGTGATAACATTTTGGCGTCATTGCCAGGGATCGAACCCGGGTCACCCGCGTGACAAGAGGGAATACTCACCACTATACTACAATGACATATCCTTTATTGGTGAATTACTTGTGTGGTTCACCTGGCGACTTCACCCTGCGACTCCACTGAGGACCATACCCAACGTATTAATATTAAGTTCTTAGAACATTCCATTCTTCACAATGAACTCGAATTTATTTGTCCAATTTTTAAAGAAATCAAGGAAAATACAACCAAGCTTAAAAGGCAACTTCTATCTCGTCTGGACTTCTTTGAAATCTATGAGGCACCTCATCCTATACCAAAAAGATACATTATAGGGTTGCCTCATTTCTTTGCAAATTCAACCGAATCAATTGAAAGCCACTTGGATGCTTGTTGGTGTTATATGGAATCCATGGGAGCAGAACATGAAGATGTCTATATGCGAGCCCGATTATTGGTTATACATGTTAGCACTAGGATCCATCACCGGATACGACATGTTTACTGATTTGTTAAGAAAAGAATGGGGTGAAAGCATTGATGAATCCATACATCCAAATAATGATTGTGTTGTTGAAGATCAATACGATAAAGATAATCAGCATAACCATAATGAGATAACTGGCGATTTTCCTCATCAAACTGATTCCTCCTCTCTCGATCCAATAGTGGACATGCCTTTGAATGACTCTTCGATGCAAGAGAGTGACGATGGTCAAATCTTGAACTTTCAGGATTATGACCTTGATATTGATATAGAAGGGGAACTTATTAAAATCTTGTCATCATTAGCTTGGTAAGGCACAAATAAAGAAGGAGAACAAAATGATCACTGTCAAGAAACATCTTTAGTTGAGCCTTCCATTGGTGAGGTCATTCAAGAGATTTTAAAAGAGCAAATCCATAGTCATTGCTTAATTGATGATAATTTGAGTCAGTGTCCAACCTATCCAAATCTAGATTCAGACCTTGATCATATCATTACAGAAGAAGAAGAGGTTGAAATTAATAAAGAGCAATCTTCTGGTCATATTGTGATTGAAGAGCATGCCTGTAAGAGTGATAGGGAAACTGAAACCGAGCTTATTGATGTTTTTCCTTATCTAGAGCTTAAAGAAGAACAATCACATGATGATACAATTATAAGTGAACTTGACCAAGAACATTGCAATGAGGAGCCTTGTCCTGATTGTATCAATAGAATTCTTCATCCAATCCTTAATCAGAATATGTTGGTTCAATATGTGGATACTGACCTTATTTTGAATTTTGAAATAACTCCTGGAATTAATTTAAAAGCTCTTTCCTGTCATGAAATTCTGAGATCAATTATCCCAAGTCTGGGAGAAAGTTTTCAATCCACCCTCTCATCCCAACTTTTCAAATCTTCTTGTATGGGTTTGTCTCTTAGTCAAGTTGTTACTTTTGAAATTTTGAATCAAATGTTTAAGCATTATCACGTAATTGGGGAAAAGGAACTTCATGTCTCTTCTCAGTCATCCATAATGAACAATTTTTTTCAATTTGTAAATCTGTATTATGGATGGCTTGAGAAGATGTATAAAGATCAATTTCATCTTTTCTCCATTTTTAAACAACAAATGGGCTTGATCTCATTCACAGTTTCATTACATTACAACTTGTCCCCATTTGATTTTCTTGGAGTGAATAGATTTGAATGTCCTAGTAGGGTAGAGGAGAAAACAAAGAACTATTTGGAGTGTCCGATTCATGAATCATATTGTCTTCCTCCATCAAGAACGAAATTGCATTTATTTTATGACCCTATCAGCATCTTGATCAATGAGTTTTTAGAAATTCAATCTTATCCCTGGCATGATTTCATTTCTCCTCATCCATATCTTTCTTTGATTTTCAAACAACAAGTTATAATGGCTTCAATTTTCATTTACATTACTTAGAAGCCATCTTTGATTTGTTGTATCATTAACGGTAAAGAAAGATCAATAGATTTGTTCAGCAAGTGGTTGCATTGGATTTATGATTTTACCAAACACTTGTCTAAATTTGTTAGAGTAGGGTAGGTAGGACTTGAATAAGCCTTTCCTGGCAGTATTGTAGAACCTTGCACCTTTGTTTGAAGCTCACCTTCGAAGCTCTTAGTATAGTTTTGATTTTTGATCCCTGCAAAATAAAAAAATCAGACTTTTATTAAAAGTTATGGTTATATATTAGATTTATTTTTCTGCTTTTCAATTTCATGCATCTTTATTTTCAGTATTTTATATATTATCCACATATCGTTCTGACGACCGGTCTATGAGTTTGGTATAGCTCTGGACATGCTACAGGTAGTCAGTGACATTTTTAATAGAGGTTGTAGAGCTAGATGGATTGATCGAGGATGCAAGAAGTAGACTACGAGGACCAGAGATTATGAGGTTCTCAAGCGCTCTTTTCAGCAGAGCACTTGTCCTAGCTGGAGCCCGATGTTATCACATATATAGTAGTTGGGATACCGTATTCTATTTTTTAGATACAATACATTTTTCAGCTAGATATCTTACATATGAGATGCTGAGATGAGCATTTTTGACAGATCATTATTTTATTTGTGGACAATTGTACTCTCCCATGTCAAGATTGAGTCTCAAGACACTCAGATTTGAGGACCGGTGTAGCCATTTAGTCATTACAGAGCGGTTATTGATGCCCAGTTTTATATCAGTACTTTCTCATTGGACAGATGATGGTTTAGATGGATTATATGCATGATTATGACTCATCTTTTATTATATTGTGTTATGGTTATAATTTTCTCTTATACTCATCTTTGTGACATGTATTAACATGCAGTGTCATGATCTGGCGGTCATAATTAAATGGACTTGGATGTATTTGTATTATGTATTGATGTCCCTACTCTAACTTTGAAGTTCCTGATCTATACTCATTGGTTTTACCCTCCTTAGGGAGAATAGAGGTAGTAATTCCCACCATTGTTTTGGCTTGCTAGTGTTGGTTTCATCATTCATTGTCTCCACCCATCCATTTCCTTCCAGTTTTGTTTCTAACCTGACTTACTACTTGACTTATGGCATGGAGGACCTTTTCCCCGCTAGAACCTTTGTTGGACAAACCTCCCTATTTATATTGTGTCTTGGCTTTGAGTTGGTGACGAAACTTGCCTATGGTGAGTTGGATTGTATGCCTAAATCATTCTGGTCAGTTGTCCCGATGTTTGGCACTGTGCAAAACCCCCCTTGGTCACTTGAGATGTTCTTGTCTAAAACTGAAAGCTCATGTACTACTTATATTGGAAATGTTTATATGCGCCCATGGAAAATGAAAATGCTAAAACTTTATTTCTTAACATATGTAAAAAAGGGCAAGTGCAATGAAATGCTAAGATACTCCTCGAAGGGTATAAGAAAAGGTCCAAAAAAGAAATGGTTAAATATATGCTATATCCAAATATTGCTGACCTTATAAATGTGAAAATGTCCTGGATGAAAGCTGTAGTTAGCTATGCTTTTAAGCACTGGTGAAGTCCCCAAAATGACATATAGGCAAAAAAGGCAATGGAAATAAAATTGATGATCCTAATGAAACTGGATCAAACTTGATGTAGACATGATGCCTAAGTTGAATAAGCACTCTCTAAACAACTCAACCATTTGTGAGGCGCTGCCATTCCTTGTGTTGTTGTTTGTTCGACATTGGTTATAGTGAGTATTCCCCTTCCATGTCCAAAGTGTCATGATGTTAAGTAGGAAGTCATCATTTTCCCTAGCCTTGTCAATTTTATCCTTCACCCTTCACTAGGAAATTGACTACAACTATGAATTGAGTATAGTCCTGAAAGTCTATTCTGAGTAATAATAAATAAAACCCTATATATGTATTTGGTTGATCTACCGCTAGTGAAATGATTGATACTTGTTGTGATTGTTGCTTAAATGATTTGTAGAGCATGTCTTAGCCTTGTAGCACTTACAGCAGATGGATGATAGTATGAGTTATATTATTGGTATCTGGTCATTTATAGGTGATTATATTATTTATTCGATATTGTTGATGATCAGGAAGAGACCTGGAAAGGGGATGAGTATACACCCTAGATGGATTGGACTCTCTGAGTCTAATGCGATAGTTTATTTTCAGTTCTGGGCACTTGCAGAGATGATCAGGCTCATTTTACTTTTCTGATGCAGTTTTGCTTCACATGATGATGTGTTTCAGCAAGGAGATGTTTTATTTGGATCTCCTAGGTCGTTTTCTGGGAATAGGGGGTGCATCTACTTGATTGTACCATAGTACCCCCATCCCAGAGAGCTTGGTGGGCTCATTTTGACAACACAAGCACCCTAGGAGGTTGTTTTGCCAGGTTCGCATTTCCTGAGGCAGGTTAATAAATGATTAAATGGCTATTGAATAAATCAACTTGGGCTACTGAGGCAAGGAAATGACACGGGACGAGTCATGATGATGAGAGTGATGTCCTTCGCACCTCCTCCAGCAGTTGCAACACCTGATTGGGACCACACCTATTTTTTTGGGCATTTTTATATTATTTTCTAGAGCTTTTGGGAAGCTCCCGATTTCCTCAAGGAGGCACAAAGTCAAAGAATTAAAATATTATATTATTTTATTGTGCCATGGGGCACCCATAGGGAGTTAGTTAACAGTCCATGGACCCACGATGTGCTTCATTTATTTCTTGTTGAGTGGGGGACCCTCTTTATGGATGATTTAGTCCACTTTGGTACTTTATGGTTGTATTGATCCATGTATTGTATGTTGAGCTCATCTCAACCATTGATTAGAATATTTTATCTTTTGATCTTAGCCACTCATTTTGAAAGTGGTTAGGATTTTGGTTCTCTCATTTCTATTTAAAGGAGAGAGCTTCTCATTTGTAAGGGGTGTTTGGTTCTTGGATCTGATTAATAGAAAGATTTTTTATGGATATTTTATGGATCTGCGTTGCATCTGGTGTTCTTCGGCGGTGATTGGAAAATATTTTGCTTCTTAGTATTTGGAATATTTTGTGAGATCTATCCTCTTTTTTCGGGATCTTTGTCTTGTCTGCAGGAGGGCGACTTCATCTTGGGCATTTTTGCAAGGGGACCTCAAATCAGTTGGACTGGTTTCGTCTATGACAGGGGGTTTTCATTAGTTTCATTGTGATTTATGATTGCTTCTTGTTACTTTTTTGTAGATATTTCTTTTCTTTCATGACACGATAAATCTGATATTGTTGATGTTTGCTTGTGCATGAGAGAGGGCGCATTGGTCACTTGGAGTACAACGTTGGTCTTAGAACTCACTCATATCTTCCAGAATTGATTGGGACGGTAGGGATAATCATCAACAAGGCATATACAAGCATTTCCAGGTAATATCTAATAGGTAAGTCTCTTCTCTTTCAGATCTCAATAAATTGTACCTTCTTTTCTTCAATTTTTCTTAAAAAATTCCTATATAATAAAATCCAAAAAAATTTAATCGGGGAACCGATGGATCTTTGATCAAACCATTTCTAGGTTTTGTAGATCGGGCATCCCCCTCACTGAATCATGCTCAACGCTGCCCTAATTCTGACTGGTTTTCCCTAGATCTGACTTTTTGACTGCTCAAACCCCAACGCCCCAATGGAAATTTGACTTTTTCCAGAAAATAATTACATGGGTGTGTAGATAAGATATTCCTCATTCCAAAACACCCCCAATGTTGAGCTAGTTCCTGCCAAGTTTCCCTAGATCTGAAAAACTGACTTTTAGCCTCCTAGCCCCCCTCATCAGATTTTGACTTTTCCAGATCTGATTTTTCCTGAAATTTTTTTATTTGAGTTTGTAGATCAGGCCATCTCGATCTCATTTCCACCCCAACGCTGAGCTGATGGTCTCTTGGTGGCTCTAGATCTGTAGATCTGCCTCTCCAAACCCTAGCACTATCCCTCCTTTTGCTGATTTTCCTGTAACCTGAATCTTTCAGGCCAAATCACTTTCTGGGTCCATCACTGAAACACTCTGTTGATACTGACTCCATTACCCAATGCTGAATAGGCACTGATATCCAAGCATAGTGCTAGCCCTTCCTGAACTCTTTCCCATGAAAGTTGACCATTCCTTGATAACTGAGGTTACCTGATACTTTCATATCTTTTACTAAGTCTATCTCCTTGGTACTAGACAGTCCCAACTCTATTTTTGCTCACCCTGTCACAGTTACATTTCCCAAGACAGTGGTCATCTTCATCAGTTGCTAGTACCTAAACCCTAGAGCTAGGGTTTCCATTTACCTTACACCTTACGTACCTCAAAGCCACATTTGATCTGTTCTAGTGTCTAGGTCTGGTCTCTCTTGTCAGGAGTAGATCCAGGTCTCCCCCGTTGTTGTCTTGGACTTAGATAACATAAAGCGAAGACTGCCTTGATTGACGTGAAAACCATCCATTTGGGAGTCTAGGTAGTCTTGGTTTCACCTCCCTAGTTGCTTGCCCCTCTAGTGTCTATCCTGGATCCATCTTACATATGCGACTACAAGATTGGTGATAACATAATATAGAGAACATTATTTAACACAAAATCAGGGAAACTAGGCAGCTTGATCCAGATTGAACTAATTCCCCTTGGTTTGAGGCTAGATTTTTCTACAAAGTATACTATGCCATTATCAAGGTCATTCAGTTCTTCAAAACAATTTTTTTTTTAAATTCATATTAGAAGTTGCACCCGTATCAAGTAGCCAACAATCTTTGAAAGATGAAAGAGAAGTTATTTCATTAATACCAAGATTACAGTGTGCAATTATACAATGAGCCGAATCATGGGATTTAATAGCCTCTTGATTCTTATTCTTGTCTTTTTTATTCTGATTGTGTCTCTTTTTTTATGGATTCCCAAGGAACCTAACACTAATTTGATTCATGTCCATTCTTTCCACAATGCTTGCACTTTATATATGATCTTTTGTTTGAGTTTTGTTTGCCACCTCCGCCTCTGAAATTTCTTCTTCCTCGCCCTCTCTTGCTGCTATCTCCCTTGGAAGGGTCTTTCGGCTGGTTCTTTGCTTTCTGAGCAAATCAAAGGGATTCTCTAGCAGTCTCATTTGATTTATTGATATTTTTGGACCATTCAAGGTATGTGTCCTTACCAATGAGAAAATCACCAATAATAGATTCCAAAGATTGCATCTTTAGTTTGGGACATGCAATTTACAAAATGTTTTGAAAGAAAAATATGGGATGTTGGTTTAAGTTCCGACTCCATTACAAGTTACAAAATGATTCTGCAACTTAATACACAATTTTGTAGCCTATTACAAATAATTTTGCAACTCCTTAAAACAATTATGCAACACTATATGTCATGTCCCCATATTTTTGGACATAAAAGTGTTGACCATGCCCAACACATTGGGGGGTCAAAGATGCATTAATTACCTCAACTAGGGAATCTTGTCCAAATATTATTTATGAGGCATTAATTAATTAGCCTAGGAGAATGTTTCTAAATAAACATTATTGAGACATGTATTTAATTTTTATTTATCATTAGTATTTAATGTGCAAATAACATGTGGAGTTGAGATTTCCATGTCAGGCACAATTGGCAAGCCAACTTGCCAAGGGAGGAGATTAAGAAAGTGGAAACTTTATGACAAAAGCAGTTAGAGAGAAAAGGGAAAGTTCCCAAAATCTATGAAAAAGTTGTCATAAAAAAGCAGGAAATTTTTGGCAAAGGAGGGCGCAGTTTCCTTTTGGAGACTCAGAAAAGCTATTAGAACAAAAGTAGGAAATTTTTGACAAAGGAGGGTGCAGTTTCCTTTTGGAGGCTCAGTCTCAAAAGTAGGGAAAAGCATAAAAGATGTAAGGGATAAAAGTAGCAACTATTTGACTAAGGAGGGAGAATTTCTAATTCAGATGGATGCCTTGGATAGGGAAACATCTCCACATGCCCCCTACATTCCAATTTTGTCAAGGAGGGCCCATGACTTGGCTAAGGGTTAGGGATTTAGGTGTTGACTTGCTCTCACGGGTTACCTATTACCTCTACTTGCTAAACAGGTCACCTAGAGTTATATTAAAGACCAATTCAAGCTCATTCACATAGTTTGGTTAATGTATGTTTTGTAATTGATTGGATCTTAAGCTTCATGTCTGAGTGGTGAGCCTCAATATCTTGGGTGATGTGCCCCAAGTCCATTGCTCCCATTCTCTCCTCTTCTTCCCACTTCCATTGCAGGTATTACTGAATCTAAGGAGAATATTTCATCTATTGAAGGAGTTTTTTTGCAGGGATTTATGTCTCTTTCAGTCCATTATCAGATAATCTTGGAGAGCTTTGAGGCCTCCTATGAGTGACATCCCTTCCTCTTTTCTCCTTCTCTCTATTCTACGATCTTCTAGCAATTTTGGAGCTATGTAATGGATATTTTGACCTATATATGATATTATATGTATATTGATGTCTAATTTACCATTCAATATCATAATCAGACCACCTTCAGGTCATTCCTAAAGTTTGTAATATTCAGAGATTGAATTTCTTGGGTTTCCTAGCTCCGAGGTCATAATTTTGGAGTTGTGCTATGAGAGGTGGCCTCTGGGAATATTATGAGGAATATTTATACCCTAATGGTCCTGATATATTATTATTTATAGTATCTTCAAGTTTCATAACATTCTGATTCTAAATGGTTGATATTTACTCATTTTAAGTCAACCTAGTCTAGATTTGCATTGGAATATAACTAGTTTTACTGTAACTTCTATTTTCGACTTGTATGAATCCAAATAAATCCATTATTTTGTTTATTAGTCATTAACAGACATATATAAGTCCCACAAGTCCAAAACAGAGAATCCAAACCACCCTTACCCTATTTGGAAAGGTCTGAAGATGGAGCCAGTGAGCTGCTCGACAAGCTAGTCTCACCTTTACAACTCGCATAATATTTTCCTTTGCCTATGATTTTATTATAAAAGTTAATGAAACTATTATTAATGTCTCACAAAATTATAACATAACCTTATTCAGTTTGTACAATCCTCTGGTTGTTGGATGTGAGAAAAGTGCTTCCTAGTTTCACGGTTAGGTGACCCAGAAGCGTGGAGTAGATTTCCATGGAGCGGACTCCGAAAAATCAATGGCCCCTGATGTAAATGTGTTAGGGAAGAAAATATATCAGTCCCATTCTGTCCTTGATTACTTCCCTCTGCCTGCTGCCCTGTGACCAAAAGTATCAGTCATTTTACCTTATCTTCTTAGCTTTCAAAAGTTGACTAGTTGTTTGCAAGTTTTATTTCAAAACATTAAGCTAATTTGTAGAAATTTAATATTATGATATGTATATCAGATCAGGGATATTACAATGGTATCAGAGCTCTTTCCCTAGATCATTCTGTGGAAAGAAATCTCTCAGTGAAGAAATTTGCAGCCATGCCATACTATGTGAATGACTATGATGAGAAGTATGAAGAACACTGCAAAAGATATGAAGACGAAGAAATCCTCTATGTTGATGGAGGCCTACCAAAAAATGAATATGATGAAGACTATTGGACATCAGATGGGGAAGATATCATTTCTGATTCTCCAATGGTAAGAAAAACTTGACAGAGATTATTGAAGCATGTGAGAACATGTCTCGTTGCTACGAGGACTATCTAGCTTTGGGTAGGAATATTTGTCCAAACCTTTATTTTGGAGATTATATTTATTTCAAGTATGGATTCTGGCCCAAACATGATTATGATCATTCTTTTAAGAGCAATAAGCTATCCGGAGAGAAACCAATTTGTTCCACCTCTGTGAGAAAAGAAGAAGAAGAAGGAACCAAAGGTGAAGATTCCTCAAAGCCATATGCATATTCAATATTTAAGAGTTTGTTTTTTTTCTTCTTCAAACATAGCTTCTAAATATTGTGACATGAGTATCACTAAATATTAAAAAGTCTCAAGTTTCTTGGAGGAGAATAGAAATGAGGTAGAGGAAAATATCCATGAAGTGAAGTGCAAATTACCACAATGTGGTTGCATAAGAGAAGAAGTTGAAGAGGGATGCACTTCAAGTTTCTTGGGGGGTGATATCTGAGTCACTGCACAAGGTTTTGGCTCATGTATGGGTGGTGACACATATTTTGGATAAGATCCAAAAGAGGTACACAAACCAGATTTACAGTCACCTCCTGCGCCAGTACATAATGAAGATTAAAACAAGGCCACATCGCTTGGGTGTTGTTACCACCTAAGTTGCACTTAGTGGTTTTTTATAGGGTGAGCCTGGTGAACCGGACAAAGATTATTTGTTTAGACTTCAGAGGAACTTTAGAAGTACTTCTGAGAAGTGCTTGTTGTACTATATCACATGTTCATACCCCATGGGGGAATTGTAATAAATGTTCTAGCATGATAGTGTCTATAAAAGACTTGGTCTCTTAGACTTTATTTGTCAATCCGATCAGCCCAGGGTGTTTTTTCCCTTGGTTATTATTGGTTGTTGAATAAACGACTGATAATTTCTGAGTTTTTCACTCCATACCTCCAAAGTTGGGGTGGTCGGCTTGGCATTTAGGCCTATTGAGGTTATTAGAGTCTATGTGTCAATGTATAAACATGCTATGCATCATGGTCGAGTCATACGAACATGTCTAAGTCCCCCTAAGTTTTTCCAATTTTTTAATTTTTTAATTTTTTCAGTGTTTTTTATTAAAATTTAATTTTTCCAAAACTTAGGCTATTTTTTGATAGTTTAATTGGAAAAACCGGTTTTGTAATAAAAGTGGGACAAATAATCAGTTTCAGTCATGTAGGTGGTCATTTTCAAGCTAAGAGCACCATGTACACCCATGGACCCACTTTTTTCAGGTTTTGAGTGATTTTCCATCACTCAGGTTAGAAAACCCGAAAAATCAATTATTAATTATTTTAATTAATAAATTGATGAATAATGGAGCAAATCCAAAATCCTGGATCAGTGGATTCTCAGCCAATTTGATTGAAACCAGTCAGATCTGAACCAGATTGACTGAATCTGACAAATCCTTGACTGAAGGAGGTGATCTGGACAGATCCAGAGTTGATATTCAACATCCTTTATGGGGAATTGCGCCCTTTCTCTCTCCTCCACACGTGTGGAATCTCCTGGAAACTCTGTGGATTGATGTGTCAGTCTGTGGGTTGATGTGTCAACTCAATCAGCCCCTCGATTGACAAGTAGGCTCAATTTGGCTTCATATCAGCATTGATTAACTCTCCCTCAGCTACAGTGGTCTGTCTCCTTGGGATTTGCACCCCCCCTCGGTTGGATCTCCTGTTTTTTGTGTAAATAAAGCTCAGGCTGCATCTTCCAAGCTAGTGAGAGTTGGATTGAGGAGCTATTGCCATTGTAATACTGCTGTATTCTTTGTGAATAAAGAAGATTTGGAGGCTATACCGTGTAGAGCATGTGTTTGTGTGGATTCCCAGTGTTATGCTGCTAAAGTGGTAACTGCCATTTCTTTCCAATTTCTGTGATGCTTTCGTTTTCTGGCTTCAAGGATTCGACTGAATCAAGTAAGGGTGTAAACTAGGCAAGTTAGATTACTTGCTCTTGTTTATCCATATTATGTATGCTCAATAATTTCAGTTATGTTCTTAAATAATATTATTTTTGCATGATCTTTTATTTTTTGTTGCTTTATACATCTATATCCAGATCTCATGAGGTGTTGTGCAGGCCTGTGTTATCTAGTTGCAGGGTCCTGATTGGACAGAGGTGTGGATCAATATTAACACCATTCCTTATCCAATAATCTCAAGACTCTGTCCCTCAGCGCTCCACAAAAGGGTCTCCTTTTAGCTTGTTCCATTCAAGCAACGAGCCGACCTTCTCTCCTCTTCTTCTCTTTTCTTTGAAAAAATCAATTTTCTTACCTAGTTACTATGTTCGAAAGATTTGTTATCATTTGTATCTGTTATATCAAAGTAAAATTTACATATATCTGCTATTTCAAAGCTCATAGTCTAGATCTCAATTCTGAAAAGTATCATTAAGCATTCTAGATCTAGCATCAGGAAATCGTTCGTTTTGCATGGCAAGTTAAAGAAAATAAGTAGGTTGCATGCTCTAGATTTCCTTTTATGTTTTAAAAAGATTAAATCCAAAAATTAGTGCATATTTAATTGGCTTCAAAAACAACAAGCCAATATCCCAAGGAAAGCTTGCTTTCCTTGGTTCCTTTCTCACCTGTTTAGCTAGTTTTAACTTAATCTTTTTTGAGTTAAGGTCGGCTGATCCAAAGGTACTCTTAAAGTGATTTTGGGAATATGTTATTCTAATATGATTTCTGGTTTTTAGTAGGTGTAATAGAAAATAAAATAAGATTCTGTTCAAAAGTGGCCTTGGGAGCATTCAAATCCCCCTAGGGGTCTCCCCTTTCACTAAAATTTAAAATTTTTTGGAGAGTTGTAAGATCTTGGTTTCATCCCGTATAAGGACCAAGAGGTTTCTGATATTTCAGTTTTCTTATATTGTAACCAATAATAATAAAATAAAATATTTTTTGAGTAGGCTCTTTCGAGCTCGCTCCCCATCCCCCCAGGGGGGATCTGCGTCTGTTTCACCTTTTTGCTTTTTTCCCCTTTTTCTACTCTAGTTTAGTACTGACATGCAGGATTGTATAATTTGATATAATTTTGCATTATTCCATATTTTAAATTCAAAATTAATCATACTACTTGCCCCACGACTTCCCGATTGACCAGCAAGGGGAAAGAGATGCGTGGTAGGACTAATTAGAAAACCGCCATTGTGTATATTTGATTCCTTTTTTCATCAATTTTTTTGTCAGCCATAATAAAATTAACCACTCCTTGATTCCCCAATTGAGATCCACTTGGATCGAAAGAGGTTCCTGGAGGGTTTTCTTTTTAACAAGAACACCTATCTTAAAATTTACTAAAAATAATGAAGAATCTAGTGTGTATGCTCTGTACTTGGCTGTAGTTTATCCAACCAGTCAAGCTGCATTAACTTGAGTGACTAGAATAATTAGGATTCACTCTCCCCAAATTGACAAACCATCAGGCGAAAATCCAATGCCTCGATCCAACCATAACGGTGGCAAAATACCCAAAGGAAGCGGGAACTCCTGAAAAGTGACCTCGGGGCGCTAATCTCTGTTACACCTTCGGGTGCATTATGAACAATAGTCTCAGAGACTCCATTCATCCCACATATTCCTTGTGGGTAGCCGCCACAGTTTAGTTTTGGACATACTTCAAGTACCCCCTGGGTATATCTGGAGTCCCATCGCCTAAGTTAAATTAGTCATCTTCTTACATTAATTTAAAATTAACCAATGATACAATTGCAAAACATTCATTCCAGCACTTGCAAGCACTCTTAATTGTTTTTCGACTCCATTTTCAAGGAAATGGTCAACTGTTTACTTCTTTCAATCTATATATGATTGGGTGTCATTTTCTTTCTTACTTGTGATTATCTTATCATGTTATTTGTTGTTTACAATTGTTAAATTGAAACTCCTAAAAAAATTACTCTTTAATACCATCATCATACTAAATACTTTTGCCTTAGTAACTTAATAGGGTCTACCCCCCTTGGCTTCGTTAGGAGTTGAGCCTAAACGAAGTAGTCAAGAACAAGGTGGCAACCTTGACTTGAGACTTGCCCCCAAGGAGACACCGAGTGGCTTGAATATTTCTGTGACGTAACCCAGGAGTGTGAAAGGCGGCAACACTTTTTGGCGCCGTTGCCGAGGATAAATATTTTTATTCCCGAGTACGACTTTTTTTTTCTTCTTTTCTGTTTTTGCTTTGTTTGATGAATGCTTAGAGTAGATCTTTAATTTTCATCTGGCGACTCCACTGACCTTTTTCAGTTTTTTACAAAGAAAAGCAAAAAATATTTTTGTAAGAGTTCTTAAATGTGTATTTTTATTCTCACATGGTGACTCCATTGAAGGGATCAACCCTTGTTTCTCACAAAACTTTTTGAGATTGATTGTGTGTAGGTGATCCCACATAACAGTGAAATTTAAGGCTCAACTCCATTTTTTAGTTCCAGACATTCTCCATGATCACTTATTCTTGATATGGATATTAAAAGAATATAAGTTGCTGCTAGAGCTTCCTATGATTGTCCTCACATTGATTTCTCTAGGATCCATAGCTTTTTCTAATTGTCTCATTAGTGAAATGACATCTACTTCCCTTGCATGCTTTCGAGGGGATGATAATGATCACTCAACTAGATTCCATGTTATGATTTTTCTATCACATATGAGTCAAAACAACATTCAACATGAGGATCATATGATGGCAATGTTTGCTCATTCTATGCAATGGGACGCTTCATGTTGGCTTCAAGAGTGTTTTCCTGAGAAATATATTACTTCCCTTGTAAAATTCTTCGAAATATTTTTGAAGCAGTGGCATTATGATGGGAATGATATTAAGTCATCCAACGCTAAATCATTCATTAAGACCAATTTGAAGTACTTCCTTCCTTAGAAAGAGTTTCATACGGAGTATCTTGAGATGTGTAGTAGCAACATGGTGTACAACACCCAACATTCATAAATCAATTATGATCCCATTGAGTCTGTGCATGAAGAGCCATTAATTGAAAAAAATGTTGAAGACCCTCCTCATGTAACATCAACAGAGAATAGTGATGATTGGGAATGATTTCATGATTATTTTAGTGATGATGATCACATTTGTACTCCAGATCTACCTAAGGATGAAATCATTGAAGAATATTATAGTGAAACTTATGATGAAAACCATAATGTGCATGATGGGACTCCTACCTGTTCTCCATATAATGATGACATTCTGGAAGATTTACTACCTTATTCCCATTTTTGTGAAGAAGATGAGTATGAAAATGAGGACAAGTATAACTTGGATCATGATACAAGTGACGAATACTCCCTTATGTTCGACAAAGATGTGGAAGAGGAGTCTTGGACATTCATGGAAAATCCCATCCATGAGGAAAATAATGAACCAGAAACTTTGGATGGTTTTGTTGCTTCTGCTGTCTATGGCATATCTAAAGGAGAGAACATGGACCTTGTGTCCTTGGAAAATTTTGATACAAAAAATGAGCATGCAATATATCCATATGATCAGTCTAAGCCATATATCACTATCAGTAATGAAGACAAAGAGAACTTGATATCATAATGTAATATCAGCAATGGGGAATCCATCACATCTGACATAGATGGTGGTGATGACTATTGGGATTTTTGTGGATATCTTATTAAGAATCCTATCTATGCTATATCCAGCAAGGGGAGTGTCTATTTAGAAATTTGTGGAAGTCCAATCTACTATACTTCCATAGAGGGAAGCATGGATCTAGAGACCTGGGAAAATCCTAGTGTCAAAGTGGAGCATTCAAAACTCTTATATGATCATGCAGAATGATATCATTCAGATCCGTACAAAGGTATCAATAATTAATACATTGAGAAGCAGTGTTGTGAAATGACAGATGTGATGTAGTCAGTGGAATATCAGTCTCAACTATCATCTTCACATATGGAGTTTCCTTATGATTTGGAGCCGCTTGGGGCTTATGCAATGAGTTATCATCCGATAAGCCTTGATGATCAGTATGATGGTGTAGTCAATCTGCCTCATCACTTTTATTTGTATATCAACCCTATCCAGTCATGGATAGAAGCAACTTGCGCAAGAACCTACCAGTTTGGGAAGAAGTTTGATGACATTATTCATGCCTATGATTTCCCATCCATCCCGCCCATTCCGGATCATCACGCAGGTTTGCATTTTTTGAATAAAGTATCCTTACTTTGGATGGTAACCAAAGACAAGGAATTTTTTTTTATGTTAATAAAATACTTAGGTGGTTACATTGGATTTCTGATTACACTTAACCTTTTTTGATCATGCTTAGAGTAGGAAAATAAGCTCCTTGAAAGAGAGCATTTACTTTTGGCATTTCTGTTTTTGTACTTATCTATAACAAAACTTTTCTTTCATTAGTTAGCTACATTTATTTTGTTTGAATAAATCGGCTTAATGGTTCATTTGGATTTTATATAAAACTTGTGCTACTAAGGTTTTCTTGTCAAGTTGAGATGTTTTTACAGGGTGTATAAACTAGAGATTTTGGTGTTCTCCTATCCTCTCCTTGCCCTATGACCAGATCGAGCACACGTCCCACAGTTGGAGCCAGAATGTTACCACCTAAGTTGCACTTAGTGGTTTTTTATCAAGTGAGCCTGGTCAACTAGAGAAATATTTTTTGTTCGGACTTCAGAGGACCTTCAGAAGTACTTCTGGGAAGCGCTTGTTGTACTATATCACATGTTCACACCCCATGGGGGAATTGTAATAAATGTTCTAGCATCATAGTGTTTGTAAAAGAATTGGTCTCTTAGACTTTATTTGTCAATCTGATCAGCCCAGGGTGTGTTTTCCCTTGGTTATTATTGGTTGTTGAATAAATGACTGATAATTTCTGAGTTTTTCACTCCATACCTCCAAAGTTGGGGTGGTCAGCTTGGAATTTAGGCCTATTGAGGTTATCAGAGTCTATGTGTCAATGTATAAACATGCTAGGCATCATGGTCGAGTCATATGAACATGTCTAAGTCCCCCTGGGTTTTTTCAATTTTTTTAATTTTTTCATTGTTTTTTATTAAAATTTAATTTTTCCAAAACTTAGGATATTTTTTAATAGGTTAATTGGAAAAATTGGTTTTGTAATAAAAGTGGGCCAAATAATCAGTTTCAGTCATGTAGGTGCTCATTTTCAAGATAAGAGCACCATGTAAACCCATGGACCCACTTTTTTCAGGTTTTGAGTGATTTTCCATCACTCAGGTCAGAAAACCCCAAAAATCAATTATTGATTATTTTAATTAATAAATTGATGAATAATGGAGCAAATCCAAAATCCTAGATCAGTGGATTTGATTGAAATTAGTCAGATCTGAACCATATTGACTAGATTTGACAAATCCTTGACTGAAGGAGGTGATCTGGACAGATCCAGAGTTGATCTTCAACACCCTTTATGGGGAGTTGCGCTCTCTCTGTCTCCTCCACACGTGTGGGCTCTCCTGGAAGCTCTGTAGATTGATGTGTCGGTTTGTGGGTTGATGTGTTAGCTCAATCGACCCCTCGATTGAAAAGTAGGCTTAGATTGGCTTCATATCAGCATTGATTTACTCTCCCTCAACTGCAGTGGCCTTTCTCCTTGGGATTTACACCCCCCTTGGGCTGGATCTCCTATTTTTTGTATAAATAAAGATCAGGCTGCATCTTCCAAGCTAGTGAGAGTTGGATTGAGGAGCTGTTTCCATTGTAATACTGCTATATTTTTTGTGAATAAAGAGTCTTTCGAGGCTATACCATTTAGTGCATGTGTTTGTGTGGATTCCCAACGTCATGCTGCTAATGTGGTAACTGGAATTTCTTTCCAATTTTTGTGCTACTTTTGTTTTTTGGCATCAAGGATTCGGTTGAAACAAGTAAGGGTGTAAACTAGGAAAGTTAGATTACTTGCTCTTTTTTATCCATATTATGTATGCTCAAGAATTCATTTATATGCTTAAATAAGATTATTTTTGCATGATCTTTATTTTTTGTTGCTTTATACATCTATATCCAGATCTCACGAGGTGTTGTGCAGGCTTGTGTTATCTAGTTGTAGGTTCCTGATTGGAAAAAGGTATGGATCAATATTGACACCATTACTTATCCAATAATATCAAGACTCTATCCCTCATTGCTCCATAAAAGGGCCTCCTTTCAGCTTGTTCCATTCAAGCAACGAGCCGACCTTCTCTCCTCTTCTTCTCTTTAAAAAAAAAATCAATTTTCTTACCTGGTTACCGTGTTCAAAAGCTTTGTTATCATTTGGATCTGTTATATCAAAGTAGAATTTACATAGATCCGCTATTGCAAATATCATAGTCTAGATCTCAATTCTCAAAAGTATCATTAAGCATTCTAGATCTAGCATAAGGAAATCGTCCGTTTTGCATGGCAAGTTAAAGAAAATAAGTAGGTTGCATGCTCTAGATTTCCTTTTATGTTTTAAAAAGATTAAATCCAGAAATTTCTGCATATTTCATTGGCTGCACAAACAGCAAGCCAAGATTCTAAGGAAAGCTTACTTTCCTTGGTTCCTTTCTCACCTGTTTAGCTAGTTTTAACTTAATCTTTTTTGAGTTAAGGTAGGCTGATCCAAAGGTACTCTTAAAGTGATTTTTGGCATATGTTATTCTATCATGCTTTCTGGTTTTTATCAGGTGTAACAGAAAAGAAAAGAAGCTGCTGTTAGAAAGTGGCCTTGGGAGCGTTCAAATCCCCCTAGGGGTCTCCCCTTTCACTAAAATTTAAATTTTTTTGGAGAGTTGTAAGATCTTGGTTTCATCCTGTATAATTACCAAGAGCTTTCTGATATTTTAGTTTGCTGATATTGTAACCAATAATAATTAAAGAAAATCTTTTTTGAGTAGGCTCTTTTGAGCCTGCTCCCCATCCCCCCAGGGGGGATCTTCGTCCGTTTCACCTTTTTTCTTTTTTTCCCTTTTCTCTGCTCTAGTTTAGTACTGACATGCAGGATTGTATACTTTGATATAATTTTGCACTATTCCATATTTTAATTTCAAAATTAATCATACTACTTACTCCACGACTTCTCGATTGACCCGCAAGGGGAAAGAGATGCGTGGCAGGACTAATTAGAAAACCGGGGTTGTGTAGATTTGATTCCTTTTTTCATCAATTGTTTTGTTAGCCATAATAAAATTAACCCCTCCTTGATTCCCCAATTGATATCCACTTGGATCGAAAGAGGTTCTTGGAGGGTTTTCTTTTTAACAAGAACACTTATCTTGAAATTTACTGAAAATAATGAAGACTCCAGTGTGTATGCTCTGTACTTGGATGCGGTTCGTACGATCATTCAAGCTACATCAAAAGCACTTGAGTGACTAGAATAATTAGGATTCACTCTCCCCAAATTGACAAACCATTAGGAGAAAATCCAACGCCTCGGTCAAACCATTACAGTGGAAAAATACCCAAAGGAAGCGGGAACTCTTGAAAAGTGACCTCGAGGCACCAATATTTGTTACAAATTTGGGTGCATTATGAACAATAGCCTTAGAGACTCCATTCAGCCCACATATTCCTTGCGGGTAGCTGTCACGGTTTAGTTTTGGACATACTTCAAGTACCTCCTAGGTATATCTGGAGTCCCCTCACCTAAGTTAAGTTACTCATCTTCTTACATTAATTTAAAATTAACCAAGATACAATTGCACAACATTCATTCCACCACTTGCAAGCACTCTTAATTGTTTTTTGACTCCATTTTCAAGGCACTACAATTTCTTTCCAATTTCTGAGCTACTTTTGTTCTCTGGCTTCAAGGATTTGGTTGAATCAAGTAAGGGTGTAAACTAGGCAAGTTAGATTACTTGCTCTTGTTTATCCATATTAAGTATGCTAAAGAGTTTCAGTTATATGCTTAAATAATATTATTTTTGCATGATCTTTCATTTTTGTTGCTTTATACATCTATATCAAGATCTCACGAGGTGTTGTGCAAGTTTGTGTTATCTAGTTGCAGGTTCCTGATTGGACGAAGGTGTGGATAAATATTGATGCCATTCCTTATCCAATAATCTCAAGACTCTGTCCCTCAGCGCTCCACAAAAGGGCCTCCTTTCAGCTTGTTCCATTCAAGCAACGAGCCGACCTTCTCTCCTCTTCTTCTCTTTTCTTTGAAAAAATCAATTTTCTTACCTAGTTACTATGTTTGAAAGATTTGTTATCAATTGGATCTGTTATATCAAAGTAAAATTTACATAGATCCCCTATTTCAAATCTCATAGTCTGATCTCAATTCTGAAAAGTATCATTAAGCATTCTAGATCTAGCATAAGGAAATCGTCCATTTTGCATGGCAAGTTAAAGAAAATCAGTAGGTTGCATGCTCTAGATTTCCTTTTATGTTTTAAAATAATTAAATCCAGAAATCGGTGCATATTTCATTGGCTGCACAAACAGCAAGCCAAGATCCCAAGGAAAGCTTGCTTTCCTTGGTTCCTTTCTCACATGTTTAGTTAGTTTTAACTTAATCTTTTTTGAGTTAAGGTAGGCTGATCCAAAGGTACTCTTAAAGTGATTTTGGGCATATGTTATTATAACATGCTTTCTAGTTTTTAGCAGGTGTAACAGAAAAGAAAATAAGCTGCTGTTCGAAAGTGGCCTCGGGAGCGTTCAAACCCCCCTAGGGGTCTCCCCTTTCACTAAAATTTAAATTTTTTTGGAGAGTTGTAAGATATTGGTTTCATCCTGTATAAGGACCAATAGGTTTCTGATATTTAAGTTTTTTTATATTGTAACCAATAATAATAAAATAAAATCCTTTTTGAGTAGGCTCTTTCGAGCTCGCTCCCCATCCCCCCAGGGGGGATCTGCGTCAGTTTCACCTTCTTTTTTTTCCCTTTTTTTATGCTCTAGTTTAGTACTGACATGTAGGATTGTATAATTTGATATAATTTTGCATTATTCCATATTTTAATTTCAAAAGTAATCATACTACTTACCCCACGACTTCCCGATTGACCCGCAAGGGGAAAGAGATGCGTGGTAGGACTAATTAGAAAACCGGCGTTGTGTATATTTGATTCCTTTTTTAATCAATTGTTTCGTTAGCCATAATAAAATTAACCTCTCCTTGATTCCCCAATTGAGATCCACTTGGATCGAAAGAGGTTCCAGGAGGGTTTTCTTTTTAACAAGAACACCTATCTTAAAATTTACTAAAAATAACGAAGAATCCAGTGTGTATGCTCTATAATTGGTTGCGGTTCATCCAATCAGTCAAGCTGCATCAAAAGAACTTGAGTGACTAGAATAATTAGGATTCACTCTCCCCAAATTGACAAACCATCAGGCGAAAATCCAACGCCTCGATCAAACCATTACGGTGGCAAAATACCTAAAGGAAGCAGGAACTCCTGAAAAGTGACCTCAGGGCGCCGATCTCTATTACACCTTCGGGTGCATTATGAAAAATAGCCTCAGAGTCTCCATTCAGCCCACATATTCCTTGTGGGTAGCCATCACAGTTTAGTTTTGGACATACTTCAAGTATCCCCTGGGTATATCTGGAGTCCCCTCGCCTAAGTTAAATTACTCATCTTCTTACATTAATTTAAAATTAACCAAGATACAATTGCACAACATTCATTCCAGCACTTGCAAGCACTCTTAATTGTTTTTCAACTCCATTTTCAAGGCATTGGTCAACTGTTTACTTCTTTCAATCTATATATGATTGGGTATCATTTTCGTGCTTACTTGTGATTATCTTATCATGTTATTTGTTGTTTACAATTGTTAAATCTAAACTCCTAAAAAAATCACTCTTTAATACCATCATCATACTAAATAATTTTACCTTAGTAACTTAATAGGGTCTAACCCCCTTGGATTTGTTAGGAGTTGAGCCTAAACGAAGGAGTCAAGAACAAGGTGACAGCCTTGACTCGAGACTTTCCCCCAAGGCCACACTGAGTGGCTTGAATATTTTTGCGACGTAACCTAGGTGTGTAAAAGGCGGCAACATTTTTTGACGCCGTTGCCGAGGACAAATATTTTTATTCCCAAGTATGACTTTTGTTTTCTTCTTTTTTGTTTTTGCTTTATTTGATGAATGCTTAGAGTAGATCTTTAATTTTCATCTGGCGACTCCACTGACCTTTTTCAGTTTTTTACAAAGAAAAGAAAAAATTATTTTTGTAAGAGTTCTTAAATGTGTATTTTTATTCTCACATGGTGACTCCATTGAAGGGATCAACCCTTGTTTGTCACAAAACGTTTTGAGATTGATTGTGTGTAGGTGATCCCACATAACAGTGAAATTTAAGGCTCAACTCCATTTTTCAGTTCTAGACATTCTTCATGATCACTTATTCTTGATATGGATATTAAAAGAATAGAAGTTGCTGCTAGAGCTTCCTATGATTGTCCTCCCATTGATTTCTCTAGGATCCCTGGCTTTCCTAATCGTCTCATTAGTGAAATGACATCTACTTCCCTTTCATGCTTTCGGGGGGATGATAATGATCACTCGGCTAGATTCCATGTTATGATTTTTTTGTCACATATGAGTCAAAACAACATTCAACATGAGGATCATATGATGGCAATGTTTGCTCATTCTATGCAAGGGGACGCTTCATGTTGGCTTCATGAGTGTTTTATTGAGAAATCTATTACTTCCCTTGTAAAATTATTTGAAATATTTTTGAAGCAGTGGCATTATGATGGGAATGATATTAAGTCATTCAATGCTAAATCATTCATTAAGACCAATTTGAATTACTTCTTTTCTTGGAAAGAGTTTCATACAGAGTATCCTGAGATATGTAGAAGCAACATGGTGTACAACACCCAACATTCATAAATCAATTATGATCCCATTGAGTCTGTGCATGAAGAGCCATTAATTGAAAAAAATGTTGAAGACCCTCCTCATGTAACATCAACAGAGAATAGTGATGATTGGGAATGCTTTCATGATTATTTTAGTGATGATGATCACATTTGTACTCCAGATCTACCTAAGGATGAAATCATTGAAGAATATTATAGTGAAACTTATGATGAAAACCCTAATGTGCATGATGGGACTCCTACCTGTTCTCCATATAATGATGACAGTCTAGAAGATTTGCTGCCTTATTCCCATTTTTGTGAAGAAGATGAGTATGAAAACGAGGACAAGTATAACTTAGATCATAATACAAGTGACGAAGACTAGGCTTATGTCTGACAAATATGTTGAAGAGGAGTCCTGGACATTCATGGAAAATCCAATCTATGAGGAAAATAATGAACTAGAAACTTTGGATGGTTTTGTTGCTTCTCTTGTCTATGGCATATCTAAAGGAGAGAACATGGACCTTGTGGCCTTGGAAAATTTTGACACAGAAAAGGATCATGCAATATATCCATATGATCAGTTTGAGCCATATATCACTATCAGTAATGAAGACAAAGAGAACTTGATATCAGAATGTAATATCAGCAATGGGGAATCCATCACATCTGACATAGATGGTGGTGATGACTATTGGGATTTTTGGGGATATCTTATTAAGAATCCTATCTATGCTATATCCAACAAGGGGAGTGTCTATTTAGAAATTTGTGGAAGTCCAATCTACTATATTTCCATAGCGGGAAGCATGGATCTAGAGACCTAGGAAAATCCTAGTATGGAAGTGGAGCATTCAAAAATCTTATATGACCATGCAGAGTCATATCATTTAGAGCCGTACAAAGGTATCAATAATGAAGACATTGAGAAGCAATGGTGTGAAACGACATATGTGATGCAGTCAGTGGAATATCAGTCTTAACTATCATCTTCACATATGAAGTTTTCTTATGATTTGGAGCCGCTTGGGGCTTATGCAATGAGTTATCATCTGATAAGCCTTGATGATCAGTATCATGGTGTAGTCAATCTGCCTCATCACTCTGATTTGTATATCAACCCTATCCAGTCATGGATAGAAGTAGCTTGCGCAAGAACCTACCAAGTTGGGAAGAAGTTTGATGAAATTATTCATGCCTATTATTTCCCATCCATCCTGCCCATTCCGGATCATCACGCATGTTTGCATTTTTTGAATAAAGTATCCCTACTTTGGCTGGTAACTAAAGACAAGGATTTTTTTTTTAATGTTAATAAAACACTTAGGTGGTTACATTGGATTTCTGATTACACTTAACCTTTTTTTTATCGTGCTTAGAGTAGGAAAATAAGCTCCTTGAAAGAGAGCATTTACTTTCGGCATTTCTATTTTTGTACTTAGCTATAACAAAACTTTTCTTTCATTATTTAGCTACATTTATTTTGTTTGAATAAATCATCTTAATGGTTCATTTGGATTTTATATAAAACTTGTGCTACTAGAGATTCTGGTGTTCTCGTATCCTCTCCTTGCCCTATGACCAGATCGAGCACATGTCCCACAGTTAGAGCCAAAATGTTACCACCTAAGTTGTACTTAGTGGTTTTTTATCAAGTGAGCCTGGTGAACTGGAGAAATATTTTTTGTTCGGACTTCAGAGGACCTTCAGAAGTACTTCTGGGAAGCGCTTGTTGTACTATATCACATGTTCACACCCCATGGGGGAATTGTAATAAATGTTCTATCATGATAGTGTCTGTAAAAGACTTGGTCTCTTAGACTTTATTTGTCAATCCGATCAGCCCAGGGTGTTTTTTCCCTTGGTTATTATTGGTTGTTGAATAAACGACTAATAATTTCTGAGTTTTTCACTCCATAACTCCAAAGTTGGGGTGGTTAGCTTGGCATTTAGGCCTACTGAGGTTATTAGAGTCTATGTGTCAATATATAAACATGCTAGGAATCATGGTCAAGTCATATGAACATGTCTAAGTCCCCATAGGTTTTTTCAATTTTTCAATTTTTTAATTTTTTCAGTGTTTTTTATTAAAATTTAATTTTTCCAAAACTTAGGCTATTTTTTAATAGTTTAATTGGAAAAATTGGTTTTGTAATAAAAGTGGGCCAAATAATCAGTTTCAGTCATGTAGGTTTTCATTTTCAAGCTAAGAGAACCATGTAAACCCATGGACCCACTTTTTTCAGGTTTTGAGTGATTTTCCATCACTCAGGTCAGAAAACCCCAAAAATCAATTATTGATTATTTTAATTAATAAATTGATGAATAATGGAGCAAATCCAAAATCCTAGATCAGTGGATTCTTAGTCGATTTGATTGAAATTAGTCAGATCTGAACCGGATTGATTGGATCTGACAAATCCTTGACTGAAGGAGGTGATATGGACAGATCCAGAGTTGATCTTCAACATTCTTTATGGGGAATTGCACCCTCTCTCTCTCCTCCACACGTGTGGGGTCTCTTGGAAGCTCTGTAGATTGATGTGTCATTCTATGGGTTGATGTGTCAGCTCAATCAGCCCCCCGATTAACAAGTAGGCTTAGTTCGGCTTCAGATCAGCATTGATTTACTCTCCCTCAGCTGCAGTGGTGTGTCTCCTTGGGATTTGTGCCCGCCTTGGGTTGGATCTCCTATTTTTTGTATAAATAAAGCTCAGGCTGCATCTTCCAAGCTAGTGAGAGTTGGATTGAGGAGCTGTTGCCATTGTAATACTGCTATATTTTTTGTGAATAAAGAATATTTGGAGGCTATACCATGTAGTGCATGTGTTTGTGTGGATTCCCAATGTCATGCTGCTAATGTGGTAACTGCAATTTCTTTCCAATTTTTGTGCTGCTTTTGTTTTTTGGCTTCAAGGATTTGGTTGAAACAAGTAAGGGTGTAAACTAGGAAAGTTAGATTACTTGCTCTTGTTTATCCATATTATGTATGCTCAAGAATTTCAGTTATATGCTTAAATAAGATTATTTTTGCATGATCTTTAATTTTTGTTGCTTTAGACATCTATATCCAGATCTCACGAGGTGTTGTGCAGGCTTATGTTATCTAGTTGTAGGTTCCCGATTGGACGAAGGTATGGATCAAGATTGATGCCATTACTTATCCAATAATATCAATACTTTGTCCCTTAGCGCTCCACAAAAGGGCCTCCTTTCATCTTGTTCCATTCAAGCAATGCGCCGACCTTCTCTCCTCTTCTTCTCTTTTCTTTAAAAAAATCAATTTTCTTACCTGGTTACTGTGTTCAAAAGCTTTGTTATCATTTGGATCTGTTATATCAAAGTAAAATTTACATAGATCATCTATTTCAAAGCTCATAGTATAGATCTCAATTCTAAAAAGTATCATTAAGCAATCTAGATCTAGCATAAGGAAATCGTCCGTTTTGCATGGCAAGTTAAAGAAAATCAGTAGGTTGTATGCTCTATATTTCCTTTTATGTTTTAAAAAGATTAAATCTAGAAATTGGTGCATATTTCGTTGGCTACACAAACAGCAAGCCAAGATCCCAAGGAAATCTTGCTTTCCTTGGTTCCTTTCTCACATGTTTAGCTAGTTTTAACTTAATCTTTTTTTAGTTAAGGTAGGAAGATCCAAAGGTACTCTTAAAGTGATTTTAGGCATATGTTATTCTATCATGCTTTTTGGTTTTATCAGGTGTAACAGAAAAGAAAAGAAGCTGCTGTTCGAAAGTGGCCTCGGGAGCGTTCAAATCCCCCCAGGGGTCTCCCCTTTCACTAAAATTTAAATTTTTTTGGAGAGTTGTAAGATCTTGGTTTCATCCTGTAGAAGGACCAAGAGGTTTCTGATATTTCAGTTTTCTGATATTGTAACCAATAATAATAAAATAAAATCTTTTTTGAGTAGGCTCTTTCGAGCCCGCTCCCTATCCCTCAGGGGGGATCTGCGTCCGTTTCACCTTTTTGCTTTTTTCCCTTTTTTCTGCTCTAGTTTAGTACTGACATGCAGGATTGTATACTTTGATATAATTTTGGATTATTCCATATTCTAATTTCAAAAGTAATCATACTACTGACCCCACGACTTCCTGATTGACCCGCAAGGGGAAAGAGATGCGTGGTAGGAATAATTAGAAAACCGGTGTTGTGTATCTTTGATTCCTTTTTTCATCAATTGTTTTGTTAGCCATAAAAAATTAACCCCTCCTTGATTCCCCAATTGAGATCCACTTGGATCGAAAGAGGTTCTTGGAGGGTTTTCTTTTTAACAAGAACACCTATCTTAAAATTTACTAAAAATAACGAAGATTCCAGTGTGTATGCTCTGTACTTGCCTGTCATTCATTCGATCATTCATGCTGCATCAAAAGAACTTGATTGAATAGAATAATTAAGATTCACTCTCCCCAAATTGACAAACCATCAGGCGAAAATCCAACGCCTCGATCAAACCATTACGGTGGAAAAATACCCAAAGGAAGCGGGAACTCCTGAAAAGTGACCTCAGGGTGCCGATCTCTGTTACACCTTTGGGTGCATTATGAACAATAGCCTCAGAGACTCCATTCATCCCACATATTCCTTGCGGGTAGCCGTCACGGTTTAGTTTTGGACATACTTCAAGTACCCCCTAGGTATATCTAGATTCCCCTTGCCTAAGTTAAATTACTCATCTTCTCACATTAATTTAAATTTAACCAAGATACAATTGCACAACATTCATTCCAACACTTGCAAGCACTCTTAATTGTTTTTCGACTCCATTTTCAAGGCACTGGTCAACTGTTTACTTCTTTCAATCTATATGTGATTGGGTGTCATTTTCGTTCTTACTTGTGATTATCTTATCATGTTATTTGTTGTTTACAATTGTTAAATCGAAACTCCTAAAAAAATTACTCTTTAATACCTTCATCATACTAAATAATTTTTCCTTAGCAACTTAATAGGGTCTGTTATAGCTGATTTTACCACTCCAGGTGAATCACACTTCTATGGCCTTTCCCCTGTCCCTTTGCAGACTCCTTGGACCCCTTGGACCATTTTTTGTCCTTTGATGTTTCCTAGACTATCCCTAAAAACATGTGAAAATTGCTATACGCGACTTTTAAACCCTTAATTGCGTATATACACGGGTTTGACCGCTAAAACCGTGTACATCAGGATGTGTGCATAATCCAAATCCTTTTGGAGTTTTCCTTGACATGGATCCGACTCACTTGACTCCTGGCCTTCCCTATACCTTGAGATCGCTCGGATTCGACCTTTCATTACCCCTTTGAAAAGCTATATAAGGTATTCTATGGTACATTGAAGGCATATGAGAGAATTGAGAGCAAGAAACTATAGTCCATTGTTGCCGGAACTTATGCTTGAGTATGCATTCCTTTGTCCCTTGGAGCACTTTTGTGTTCTTCCCAAGCTTGCCTTTTGCTTGTGAGCTTATTACCGAGAGATGGAGGATTGAGGTGGTGGAGGCCTAAGTGGGGGATTTAGTTTCTCTGACTCGCAGACGTGCCGACAGAGGTTGTATCCATTGTAATCTCTGATTTTATATTAATAGAAATATCTTTTCCTGTCCAATAATGTGTGTTTGAATGAATCTTTTATCCATGAATGTTTTCAAATGCTTATACATTGTTGATTATATATGCTAGAATAGATCTAACACAAAGATATATAGTATGCTTGCATTGTTTACTTGTTGTTGAGGAAATAATCTATCAATTCAAGCTGAAGTTGGAAAGCTCAACGGGGATCTACTTCAACCGTCCGGAATAAGGTACAAGGTCTGATCCTTTAGTGTTAGATATTTAATTTCTATTGCATATTGGAAAGGATTGATTTCTGGAGTCAAGCTGTCTATTGCGGTACCCCAAGCCATAGTAATTTCTCTCCGTAACAGAATTGGCGACTCCGCTGGGGAGTTCCTAGTTGTTTTGCCTTTGGGGGTTTATATCGGCACAATGGGCTTGATATTATTGACTTGCTCTTTGTTTCTCCTTGTTTCTGTGTTGCATTTTATAGTATGTTCATCCATTGACACTCCCCTTTATTGGTTTGACCCTTGGCCTGCTTTTTACCACTGCCTTCTCTGTATACGCAGGTTTTTGGCCAAAAGTCGTGTACATACGTGGATTTTTGGCCAAAAGTCGCGTATACATGTAGGTTTTTGGCCAAAATCCACATATACACACAGGTTTTTGGCCAAAAGTCGTGTATATACGTAGCTGTTCTTTAAATAGTCACATACATCCTCTCTTTTGGTGAGTTTGATGTTGTGGGAAGTTACTGGGTGGGTTGTGAGCGTGGTTGGGTCTTCCTTGGGTCTGATGTTGTCTGTTGGATGCTTCTTTTGGGACCAGAGACTGCTTTTTCATTGATTTTTCTTTGAAAGTAGTTTTAGTCATTTATCCTTTTTGTTTTGCCATTAGTGCATTACTCTTTTTTGTCGTGGTGTCTTGCTGGGCTTGTCTTTTATACTTTCTGCAGAGACTGAGAGTTTTAGATGACTTTTATTTCATATTTCATTCTTTTATATTGAAAAATACAAAGTAGTTGCACTCTTAGTTGCATCGTAGATATGGATTTTAGGAGGTACTTGCATTGGATTGCTTAGATGAGAGTTGTATTTAGGATTTCATATAGGAAGGATTGCATTGACATCGAAGGAATGATTTTTTATGCATCTCATGTAGTGGCATACCCTATTTTTCATTTGACAAAGATTGCACTTAAAATTGTTCGTTATGGTGTGCATATTTATTTCACTGCTGAGTCATAATGTCATTAGTTGCATGGCCATTTCCCTTTGCGTAATTATAGC
>LPNX010010735.1:465513-504927 GCA_001517045.1 Pseudotsuga menziesii | reverse complement strand
AATAAGTTTGTTTTTAATTTTTAAAAACCTAGATTATTATGTATAAGATAAAAAGTTTTTATTAAGATTTAATAATAGACCATTTCTTAAAAAAAATTCTTTAAGGTTTTTAAATTAAAAATTTTTAATAAAATTTTTAACTTTTTATGTTCATAAATTTATTTATTTAATTATTCATTTAAAGGAGGGATTAAGTAGATAAGGGGAAAATAGGTTTTTAATAAAAGGTTTAAAGGTTTCTTGAGTAGGGGTGGCAAGGAAAAGGTTTAGGGTTAAAGACGAAAAGTATGCTAGGTTTAAGTTACAAAAGGTTTATTAAAAATTTTTATTTATTTTTTATTCTTATTAATTTTTATTAAATATATTAACTATTAGGGTTGAGAGGTTCTCCTTTAATGATTAACCTAACCATGTGATTATTATCCTAAAAGGGGGAAAAATTTTATAATTAAAATTTTTTCTAGGTTCTAAGAGAAGGTTTAGAACGAAGGAGGCTTCGGGTTAAAGGTGTACATAAAGTTTTGGGGAACTTAGGCAAAAGGATAATTTAGGGTGGCAAAAGAGTCAAGGGAAAACCTTTTCTTAAAAGTTTAGTTGAGGATGGGAAGTTCTAAATGTCGTTGAAGAAACGTCTTTCCTATATTTGCAAGGAGTGAAGGAGTGGTTTCCAAGAATCACTAATTTTGGCGCCATCGTCTCTGTTAAGGCAGTTCCTATTAAGGTTAATTTCGATTTTCTCTCTAATTTTTCTTTTTAACAGGTTGTCCTCCCTAGCAATGACTTTGGCGCCTTCAAGGTAGATGTGGTGACCGGTTTTGTGTGCGTGTTCTGCAAGGGCATATTTCTTGTGTCTATTATTTCTAAGGTCAGCACTATGTTCCTTAAACCTAGTCTCCATGGAGAAATCGGTCTCTCCTATGTAAAGCATGTCACAAGAACAAGGAATGGAGTAGACTCCTTTGTATGCTTTGGGTTCGATTGGGTCTTTGAGGGATTCTACCATATTTCTAATGGTGTTGGGAGGTGTGAAGAAGACCTGGATTTTGTGTCTCTTTAGCGTCCTAGCTAGTCTGTCTGTGGTGCCTCTTATGTAAGGGAGGAAAATTTTGTGTCTGTCAGTGTCCTCATTCTTGTCTTTAGTCTTTTTCTTCCTTGGTCTTTTGGCAGAAGCTATTGATTTCTTAATTTGTTCGCTACTGTATCCATTATTCTTGAATACTTTCATTAAATGGTCAATTTCTTCTTTGACGTGATCCTTGTCTGAGATCCTTAGAGCTCTGGTTACAAGGGTGTTGATCACACTAGCCTTTTGAGGTGGGAAATGATGAGAGTTGGCATGTAAATACCTATCGGTATGGGTCTTTTTCCTATAAAATTGGTGTGAGAGTGAACCATCTTCATTTCTTGATACGAGGACATCTAAAAAGGGGAGTCTGTTGTTTTCTTTGATCTCCATGGTGAATTTGATGCTATCATTTTGGTTGTTGAGATGTTCTAGAAATTGGTTGAGAGTGTTTGTACCATGTGGCCAGACCACATCTGTGTCATCTACATAGCGTTTCCATCTTTTAGGTTTGAGGGGGAAGCTATTGATGGCATGTTTTTCAAATGTTTCCATGTAAATATTAGCTACTATGGGGGACAAGGGTGAGCCCATAGCTACTCCCTCAACTTGTTCGTAAAAAACTTGTTGAAAAGTAAAGAAGGTGGTCTTTAGACAAACTTCAACTAGTTTGGCAGTGTCATCATCCGTTAAGTCTCTGATGGTTGTAATGGCTTCATTTACGGGAATTTTAGTGTAAAGGGAAACTACGTCAAAGCTTACGAGGATATCATTAGCCTCGAGGGTCTCTTTGCAAATGTCTTGGAGCCAGCTAGTGGAGTCTTTCACAAAGGATTTTGTTTTGCCTACCAAGGGTTTGAGAAAAATCGCAAGGTATTTGGCAAGTTTATAGGTAGGAGAGCCAATTGTGTTTACAATTGGGCAAAGGGGAGTGCCATTCTTATGAATTTTTGGAAGCCCATAGATCCGTGGGACATTTCCTTCCTTGGGAAGTACTTTCTTCTTCAGATCATCATCTAGGTTAGAGTTTATGATGGCGTTGTGGACTATTTTGTGAAACTTTTTACCTGGGTCTTTACTTAGTTTACGGTAGCTGCCGTAGGCCAAGTGTTCAAGCATTTTATTGTTATAATCCTCTGTGTTCATGACTACGGTAGCATCATCCTTATCTTCTTTAATAATCTTTATTTGTTGGTTTTGTTTAAGATTAAGTAAAGCTGTTTTTTCTTCTTTGGAAATATTAGGTTTTGGAGGTCTAGCATGCCGAAGAATGACAACACATTCTTGTCTGGCTTCTTCAGCGCTATTTTTAGGTAGGTGTGTGACAGCATTTTCAATGCTGCACAAGAGTTCTTTTACCGGGATCTTGGTCGGCGCGAGGGCAAAGTTTAACCCATATTCCAAAACTCTGGTGTCGTTTTCAGAAAGAATGGCGTTGGAGAGATTAATGACGTTGGTATTCTTTACCTCGTCATGATGGATCGACCTGGGTTGCTGTGCATGGAGTAGGTTTTCAAATTTTCGCTGTTGCTTGAGGGTCGCTCTTCTCCATTGGCATTCTTTCTTCATATCCAGCGCAGAGTCTATACGATTCCACAGGTCAGCGTTGATTGTGTTGGCGAGTGAGAGGTGGAGTTTGCAGGCTTTCTTTGATAGGCGAATGATTTCAGCCCGTGTTCTCTTCAGTTCACTTCTAATTAAAGACAGGCTAAGTTTAGTGAAGAGCGAGTGGTTCCGTGCTGTGTTGAGGCGGTGGTTAACCAGAGTGAAGCATGGGATAATTAGTGTTTCTTAGGATCCTCCTCTTACAAGGGAGTTAAGCACGAGGCAGTGTGAGCGGTTATGATTGGGATGACCTCTGGTTGTAACTAAGTAGCACTAGAGATATTTCCAGGATTATATTCGTATCTAGGGGCTCTTTCAAGATTTTTGGGCTTTGCTACCCTGCCCATACGGTCGATCCCACCTGCGACTGTCTTCCTGAGCATTGGTTATATTGAGGTGACCTTAGTTTCCTTACCTAGGTATCATAGGGGGTACTTGCATAGGTTATTTTGTAGGTGTCCTGGCCAGGTAGAGGTCGGACAACATAGTCGCTTTATAAGTTGAAGCTGAGGGCCACTATAATTGGTTACATACCTCCGCTTGTAGTGTATGGGAGTTTCGAGCCTCTCCTAGGTGAGACATACCTACTTCATTCGGGAGCTCACTTATCCTACCCTTGATTGCTTGCATTTGGCTTTAGATTTTATTGGTGATTGCTTTGTGCATGATAGCTTGCCTAGGGTTTGTGTAGATAGAGAATCTTTTATATTTTTTAAGTCATTATGGATTCAGGTGTGGCTCCTCACCGTTCTCATCATTTAGCAGGACTTCCGCCTTCTACATCTCCTCCTCCGTTGGGAGAGAGAAATAGACAGTCCAGGCTGACTACTTCGCACATTGATTCACACACCATGGGAGACCATATAGAAGGTATTCTTGAACCACCTTCTCCCATCCAAGTGGAAGATGGGGAGTTTACTCCTACTTATGATCCTTCACCCGACTTGGCTGAGTTAGGTCCTGTGATTTCTGAGATAGGAACCTTTCATGATAGACCTACTCACTCTAGGGTTGATTCCCCATTGACGCATCACCGGTTTGGAATGCCGGAGGATGAAGAGACTTATTTTGAACCCACGAGCACTAGTTATGGTAGTTATGGTATGTCTAGTTTTCCCACACATGATTTGGCATTTCATGTCGAATCTGATTTCAAGCCTAATACTATGCCTGGGGGCACTCTCATTCCTTACCATGCAGAGAGGTTTGGGAGCACTAGTCACATTGCACCTTCCATCCCGATGGTGGAAGTTACATCACATATTCCTCCTAGGTCTAAGGTTAGTGATCCCATTAGGATACCAGATCCGAGACAAGTGACTATAGGGAATAGTACGTACTTGATTACACATATCCCTTCGTCCTCTGTCCCTTATTCTTTGAATGTTCACCCTCCACCTCATTCACATGGTCCTTCATGCCAGAACGTTGCTATGAGTTATGTCTGTACTACGGTTACTAGACCGGTTGTGTCTCAACTTCATGTACCGCCCGTTGTTTCAGGAGGTCATGCTCATACTTCTAGAGGTCACATCCCTACTTCCGAAATGTATATTCCTACTTCCAGAGCGTATGTTCCTACTTAGGGAGTGTTTCATGGGATATCTCATGTGATGACTTATGGACCATATTATGGGACGCAGTATGGATAGGGTTCTTCACCTTATGGGGGCGGGTATCAAAAACCTGCTTACTCTCCAAATTATGGCTTTGTAGCTCCTAATAGTCAAGGTACACCACACTATGGTGCTTCCATGCCACCCTATACGGGTCAAACGGGAGGAGGGAAATATGGCTAAGGCCATGGTGGTAATCAGACCTATATGAATCAGAATTATTAGGGAGCAGTCCATCGACCTCATCATCCTAGGCTCCCTTTCCTCGTGACGCTGAATCTTCCTGACTTGTCGAGATTGACGAACGATCCTGTAGCTCATGACCCAGCTTGGCCGGCTGTCCCTACTAAGCTTCCCTCGGACATACCCAAATTCGAGGGAAAACTGGGAGAGGATCTGAGCGAACATGTTACCTTTCACCTATGGTGCTCTTCGAATTCCTTACACCAGGACTCTATCTGTTTAAGGCTATTTCAACGCACCCTTACAGGGCCTACTGCAAAATGGTATATAAATCTACCTAGGGGGGCATTCACTTTGTTCGATGACCTAGCGATGAATTTTCTTAACCACTTCCAGCTACCAGTGCATTATGACGTTGGTATTGAACTCTTGTCGACATTTCAGCAAGATAAGGCCACACATATCTCGGATCATATCCAAGAGTGGCGTAGACGGAAGAGGTTAATTAAAGCCTTTATACCGCCGGAATTCCTCCTCGAATGGTTCCTTAAGTCGTTATTTCCATATATAGCGAAGGATGTTTCTACATCCGGAGTGCAAAATGAGGAACAAACGATTTTTAGGGCGTAGGAACTGGACTTGATTTATGCTCAATCCGGTTTGTTATATGAGATCATTCCCAATGCTCCGCGTTCTAGTTTCGACCCCAAAGTTAAACATGGACCACATGCCGATGGCATTGTTGGTTGTGCAAGTGCTAAACCTACGGATTCAGTTGCAAAACAAGTTAGTCAATTGTCAATCAACCAATCTGCATCGGGACAAGCCACGGCTTCATCTCAACCTGCCCAAACGACGAGTGTACTTTTGGTGCAATCGTCGGACAAGAAGGGTAACCAGTAGCCCGGACGGAATAAAAAGAAGGGTAAGAATAATCGTAAGGGTGGGAATAGGAATGAGAATGCTAATAATAATGACAAGAATGCTCGTAATGCTCAGGGGGACAAGCAAGCTAAACGTAAGGTTAAATTCCCTTGCAAGTTATGTAAGGATGATCACCTCACTTACTTGTTCCCTCTTATCAATGAAGCCTCGAGATTCTTGGCACAGGGCCTAGCTGTGCTAACTAACCCTTTACCTCACAATCAAAATATGAACTCGAGGACCTAGGATTAGTCTGGTGGTGATCAAGATCCATTGGAGGGTAGTGGTCGTGGTTGCATTAACATGGTACGTGCTGCGAAAGTTGTGACCCGTGCGAAGGACTATGGTTCATCACAACCCAGCCCAGGAAAGGAACCTGATCCACCAGGGTCTCCTTTGCATATTGAGAAACATGTGGATAAACCTGAAGCTGCACCTCGCAATCCTAAGGGAGTCCTTAAGCATTTAGGGCACAATCCTAATGCCCAAACTGCCTAGAACTATTTAGTTGTCGAGGATTTGGGCCACACTCCTTGTGCGATGTCTGCATTGGAAGTGCTTCAGAGTTGTCTTTCGCAAAAGAAGGATTTTCTTTCTGCCCTTGGTGTGAATGATGATGATTCTTCCTCCGTGATTAAATTTGAAACTGCAGGAGTTTAGCCTCGCTTGCCTTACTATGTGTCTCTTTTGATTCACGTAGAATGTCTTAATATGATCGTCAAGCACACTGTGATTAACGAAGGCGCTGCCGCTTCTGTGATGTCTTTATCGTGTTGGAAGGGTTTAGGTTCCCCTGAGCTGTCTAAATCAGCGACCATGTTAACTACGTTCGATGGGAGATCGTTTAGGCCGCACGAAATCCTTCCTTCCCTTAAGGGCCATTTGGGAGGGAAGACCATTGGGATAGAGGTCAAGGTGGTTGATGCGCCCCTTGACTACAATCTCTTCCTGGGTAGGAATTGGATGTACAGTATGCAAGCCATTGCTTCTTCCCTATTTCACGTTGTATGCTTTCCATTCAATGGGACGATAGTCATGATTGATCAAACGATGTTCAAGAATCCATCTGTTACCACAACATCGGGAGCTTTGATCCCGATCGTCGAACACTCTCAGTCGACAACTGGGAGTGTGGGTGTAGGCATGTATCCATCCCTCATGGGAAGCTTTAGTTGTCTTGCATCGATCCTTATGATAGGGTCTAGTTCCGGTGAGGCTTCGACATCTATGAGATTGGTGTATTTTCGCACGAGTCATATGGAAGATCCTTGGATTCTTCCTACACCGAGTACTCCGAGTAAGCCCATCATGACGAATATGCCATTTCCTGCAACTATGATAGCTTATCAAGCTAATCTCGAGTCTGTTGCAGAGCCCAGTCCTTCCTCTTCGTGGACGGAGGAGGAGGACCCTTATGTGCTACCAGCATGGGTAGTGCAGTCTTCTCATGCGCACGACTACCTTGATACTGTTTTCCCTTCAGATGAAGCAATTATTGAGGCTATGTTGAGAGTTGAGCCACCATGGGAGGAACTCCATCATAGATCTTACTTTCTTCCCGAGCTTGATCGCTTGGAGCATGAGGATTTTAGGGTGGTTCTTAGTGAGAGAGTTGGTAGTCCTATGGTTCCATTAACCTCTCCTGGTCTAATGGCTGATGGAAACATGGAAAACATATTGTCAACGATTCCTATCAATATCTCTCATGATCGTGGCATGATAGAGAATGTCTATATTGAGGCAGAATGTTCCTATGCTGAGATTCAAGAATATACCGACCTATTTAAATAATTCTGTGATATCTTTGCTTGGTCTTATGATGAAATGCCAGGTATCGACCCTCGTATTGTCGAACATGAGACTTATCCCAACATTAATCTTGTTCGACAACGCTTGCGTGTGGTGAATCCTAGGAAAGAACCTGCGATTAAGGCAGAGATAGAGAAATCGTTGAAAGCTGGTTTTATCTATCCCGTTCCCTTGACGGAGTGGGTTTCAAACCCCGTTCCGGTGGATAAGAAGCAGGGAGCGATCCGCATATGTACTGATTTACGTGATTTGAATCATGCCTATCCTAAGGACAATTTCCCCACACCATTTATTGATCAGATTTTGGATGAGTGTGTGGGTAGTGAGGTTTTTTCCTTTATGGACAACTTTTTCGGGTGTAATCAGATACAAATTAAGCCTGAGGACCAACATAAGACTGCATTTATTTCTCCTTGGGGAATGTTTGCATATCAAAAAATGCCTTTTAGCCTTAAAAATGTCGGAGCAACTTTTCAGCGGGCAATGACCTTGATCTTCCATGATCTCAAGTCAATTATCGAAGTATTTTTGGATGACCTTGCTGCTCATTCTCGTATGAGAATGCGTCATTCCTATCACTTGAGATTGGTATTTGAAAGATGCCTCCATTATTTGGTTAGGTTAAATCCTCATAAGTGCATATTTTGTGTGAAGTCAAGTTGCTTGTTAGGATTCATCATGTCTAAAGAGGGTATAAGAGTCGACCCTTTGAAAGTTGAGGCAATACTTCAGTTGTCTCCCCCAAAGAATATTCGTCATCTTCAATGTTTGCAAGGCATGGAAAACTTCTTACGAAGATTTGTGGTCAATTTTTCCAATTTGACTAGAGGCTTCATGCGTCTATTGAAGAAGGACACCACCTTTTGTTGGGATGAGCGAGCCTAGGATTCATTTGATGTGCTCAAGCGAGCCCTAGCATCGGCCCCAGTGATTAGTCCCCTAGACTATAGCCATGATTTTCTACTTTATGTGGCCGCGTCCATGGAGACGACTGGTATGGTTTTGGTTCAAGAGGATGAGGAGCTCCAAGAGTATGTCATATACTATCTGAGCCGAAACCTTATTGATGCAAAGATATGTTATTCTCATGTCGAGAAGCTTGCTTTAGCTACCGTACATGCGGTTCAACGGTTGAGACATTATATTCTCCTTCGCCAGACCTTGGTTGTAGCCCATGTCAATCCATTTCAATTCGTCTTCACTCGAATGATGATTGGGGGAAAATATAATAAATGGATTGTCATCCTGCAAGAATTCGATCTTGAATTTGTTTCAGGAAAATCGAAGAAGTCGTTAATTTTTGCAGAGCTTATATCGGATTTCCCAAGCGAGGCCGAGGAGTTGGTTTGTGAAGATACGTTTGTCGATGAACACATCTTCTTAATCTCTACTTTAGACCCATGGTATGGGGATATCATTATATATTTATAAACATTGAAGGTCCCTACTCACCTCTCACGGAATGAACAACGATGATTACATCACGTGTCTAAGAATAACCTCATAGTGGATAACACTTTGTACCACCGTGGGGTAGATTCCATTTTATGAAGTTGTTTAACTCATGAAGAGGTTGAGGTAGTGCTGAATGATTGCCATGGAGGGGCGTGTGGTGGTCATTTATCTGGGATTTCTATAGCCCAAAAAATATTAAGATTGGGTTATTTCTGGCTATTGATCTTTAAGGATTGTGTAGATGTGGTCAAGAGGTGCCACCCTTGCTAGGTGTTCACATGTAATATGCACTCAAAACCTGCCCCGTTACATCCCATTATCACCGCCGGTACCTTCACCAAGTGGGGGCTTGATTTTATGGATTTCAACCCAGCTTCAGCTAGGGGGCATCATCATATCATAGTGGCTGTTGATTACTTCATGAAATGGGTTGAGTCTATGCCTACAGTTAAATACAACGATGAGATAGCCACCCACTTCGTATTCAACCAGATTATTACTCGGTTTGAAATTCTGAAAGAGCTTGTCATTGACCATGGCTCGCACTTTCAGAATCGTATGATGGAAGAGTTGGCATTAAAGTTAGGGTACAATCAAGAGCATTCCTCCTCTTACTACCCTCAAGCGAATGGATAGGTAGAAGCAGTGAATAAATCACTCAAATCCATTCTCCAACGAACCATCGTACAGAGCAAGAATAATTGGCACATCATGTTATATCCTGCTTTGTGGGCATATAGAACCGCTGTTAAGACTGCCACAGGTTTTTCTCCATATCAACTTGTACATGGAGTGGAGTCGATATTGCCGGTTGAATGCGAGATTCCTTCTTTGAAGCTAGCCATAGAACTCTTACCAGACACTTCACCATTGGAGGAGCGTTTGGTCCACCTTGAGCAACTTGATGAGCAGCGTCGAGATTCTTTGGTAGCTCTATAATTAAATAAACATCACGTAAAGGTCCAATACGATAATTCTGTCCGTCTAAGGAGGTTTAGTGAGGGAGACTTGGTCCTTTTGTGGGATCAACCGAAAGAACCCTTGGGCGCAGGAAAGTTTAACCCCATGTGGCGTGGTCCTTACGTCGTCAAACGTGTGTTAGAGAAGGGTGCTTATGAGTAAGTGGATTATGAGGGAACGGCCTTGGCGGAGCCTAGAAATGGGATCTATCTCAAGAAGTACTATGCATGATTCTCAGCCAAGGGTGGTTATTGTATATTATTGTACAGTTTTGCATAGTTAGGTCTTTTTCTTATAGTGATCGGGTTTGTGATTAGTTTTCGTTTCTTTTGGCAGATGTCAATGGAATCTTCCACCTACATAGGATTCACGGATAGTGCGAGCCATCACACTCAACACTCAGCCTCTACTGCTTGGGTGATTTATAATCCTATGGGTCAGGTACTGTCTTTAGGAGGTGTATGTCTGCAGCCATCTTCGAACAATGTTGCTAAATATAGTGTCGTTATTGAGCTTCTATGGGATTCCATTTCACGTGGCGTTCTCTCTCTTGAGGTACTTCTTGATTCAGAGCTAGTAGTGTCACAGCTTAATGGTTTGTACCATGTTAGAGATCTGACGTTATTAAGAAGATTCTTACGTGTGATATTATTAGAACGACAATTTGATAATATAACATACATACACATTCCAAGAATTAATAATCAAGTTGCTGACTCATATGCTAACTACGTTTTAGATTAGCATTTGTTTCATACACAATAAACTCATCACAAACACAAATTTTTACACATGTAAATAAATAAACCGATCACCATAATTTTTTTTATATAACATCCAAAATGTGGTAATACATAGTGTCATGACACAAAATTGGGGCTCTCGAGCCACCAAGATATAATACACGGTAGTACAAAATGTATAACTCCTAGGTATCTAATCCTATGGAGGAGGAGGAGGGTTGTGATCATGGAAGGTCACTACGATTCTAGCTAGCCATCGGAATAATCACACCCATGCTCATGGTACACCCACCACCTAGCGCTGCATAGCCTTAGGCAAGTCCTCGACTTGCACCATGGGAACCCTATGTGTCAACCTCACAAAATTGGTATGAATGCTCTGGAGCATCTGCTCCACATCCACACCTGTGATATCATCTCCTCTTCCCCTCCGTCTGTGACGAGGGAAGCCTTCCGGCTGCAGTGGTCCCACATCTGCATACAAATGGTAGATGTCACTATGTATTGTCACACAAAAATATGTCTTTTGATTCCATATAATTAGAAAACACAAAAAAATTAAATAACTCAAAAATTAAAAGAGAGGGTCGATATTCGTTACCTATATCGCCATATACTGATCCTGGTGGTAGCGACATGTTTGGGTCCCCCCAGAAATCAATCCCCGCATAGGGGTAGTCATCGATGGCAACTATCTCTTGTCGCCACCACGGAAAGAACTCAGCTGGATAGGGGTTGGAAACCCTACCTCCCCCCAGTTTGTGCATCGCATCTACCCAATACTGTTGGGCCGAATCTCAAACCCCGTGAAGAGGAACATCAACTCTGGGGCTCAATCGTGGAACACGCTCGAAGAAAAACGTGCTCAATATACTGCTGAACCTGAAGTTCCGCACTCTGCCCACCTTACACTCACTGAGCTGATGTTTCATGTTACTCAGTAGTGTAGTGCTCTAGTCATAAATCGTGGGTCTCATGCACTCCACTGCATAGAACATCAGAGGTCGCGAGGCCTAGTGGAGTGATGCCAAGCCTGCTACCTTGCCTAATGTCAATAGTATGGCCTTTAGGCCCAGCACCTGTATAGAGTTGGTAGGGACCTAAATCCCCACCTTCTCCATGTCTGGATAGCAGTACACCGCAATTTACTCATCGATAGTCAGGCCACTTCCTCTCCCACCACGAGAACGAAGGTTCATTACTTCCCCCAGTCGGAAAAGTATAGTAATAAAGTATATGTCTTCCATCTCTATAGTGAAGGACATCCCATCTATCTAGAAGGACTCAGAGTCTAGATCCCAGTAATCCACCAGCATCTACAATAGTCTTGGTTTGGCCCTCAAACCAACAAGACACCAAAAATTATAGAGTCCACATGCACGTAGAGCTTGTTGAGCCATTAGATCGGCCCTTACTACCTCCTCTACCTCACCATGTTCATGCTCTCTCCATTCTAGGACTAGCCTACACAAAAAATTGCAAGTTTTCCCATTAGATTACTTAAAAAACCTTATGCACGGCCTCATACACGACTGTTTGCCAAACAACCACGTATGTACGCGACTGTGGGGGCATTTTCTACGTATATCCAGCCCTATATGCGGAAAAACCCTCGATTTCTACGTGGGCAGTAACGCTCTTTTTAGTTTGGCCTATAAACCTCAAATGACCATGGAATTTGATAAAAATTGCATTAAAATGGAAGATAAGAGCATGGGTAAGTACCTGGAAGAAACGGTAGTGGATTCCGCCGGTTGGATCTCCTGGAATTCATTGTTGAAAATATGAGCTCAATTGGGTAAAAATTTCAAATGTTTTATAATGTTTTGAATTGTTTACTATTTATAGAAATTTTTCAAATTTTTGAAAATTTTTACCCCCTTTCCTATAGTTTCGACATTTTCTAATCAGTTTGGACCTTTTTTGACCTAATTCATGATGTAGGAGACCTTTTTTAGTGCCGTTTCAGCCGTTGGATTGACCCATTCGTACCGATCTCAGGTATCATGTCTAAACTGGCATATAGGTTAGGTTTCATCACCATTTGCATTTTGCATGACCTTATGACCGTTTCATCATAACCTTAGGTACAAACCCACTCTATTATGTCACGGAACCTTCTTGCTATTTTAGAAGTGGCATGATATGAGTGGTAGAGCTTGACCTTACATGGGTACCCTAGGTAGTGCCTTATCTACATTTTGGTGCCCATGCTGACGTTTTGTCCTTTAGGTTGTGGGAGTCCGTTGTATAGTACTGCCATGACATTTTGCAAGAGCCTCATACTCCTCTTGATATTTTGCTGGCCTATTTCCCTTAGGACTCCCTTATGTCAAGTTGTAATTGCATTATCATGAGCTTTTCCTGCCTTATTGAGCTTTATGCCGGCTTCCTTGAAATTGTGCTTCAGCCATATAGCCCAAGCTTGTCTCATGTCTAGCCATGCAGAGCCATTTTATATATCCTTTGCAGCTTGATTCCCTTTTCACCGGGAGGGGATTTTCCCCCGAGTGTCGATATCCTACACATGTATCCTTGCATTGAGCATAGGTATGTTCCACTACTTGGAACTAGTTTGTTTTCCCTTATGACACTCGTCTCCTCCTAGTCTGTAACTATAAAGCAATTTTATTCTTTTTCAAGCTTTTTAAATATTTGAAAAAGTCCAAAAAAAAAAAAACCAAAAAGCCGGACAAGGAAAGATGTTATCTTTGGCAGCTGTCGAGTCGTGTCGCCTTCGAACAGAGCACTATATATCACATCCATTGGTTGGGTTTATAGTTTGACTTTAGGATCTGTACTCATTTATCTGAGTTTATCTCCACCGACTGGTTAAGCTTCCAGTCCCCATGGAGCCTCTGTTGATGCCTCCTGTGTCACAGAGATGTCCCAGTTTGTATATCGAATCTATGCTACCTTTATTCAGTCACCATTTGCCGTTATGCTCTTGTTCGAAGGAATTTGAAGCCTGAGTTGGCCATTCCTCAGTTATCTTGACTTTGCATGTCGGCCATTCCTAGTACAGATATTGGTTCGTGCACCTTATGATCAAGTCCTTCCACATTATACAGCTTTGCTGAGTACCTCGTGTTGGATGATGGGGGATGCCTTAATTCCCTCCTTCCAGCGGATTTCATCCCATCGACTTTAGATCATTTATTCTGGGATTGGAATCTAGGGTCATTTTGAGTTCCTTAAGACTTGCAGTCATCAGTGGCAGGTTCTCTCACCATCGACAATCTATGGGAATACATCAATGTCCCTTGATCGATGGATCCTCTCAAGTGTTTGACCTCAACACATTTATTCACACTTGTTAGTTTTCACTCTAGTACCTTGATTCCCATTTTCATTATCGGTGGGTGATCTCGCGTCTATTAACAGTATACATCAATGACCAATAATCAGACGATGGACTACTATGTTCGACCTCGACACCTCTATTGACATAGTAGGACATATACTCGTAGTAGTTTGTTTAGAAGACCTTTCAGATTGGTGGCATCTCTTATATGCTACCTCCTTGATCGTGCCAGTGTTCATGAGATTTTAGCTCTCGTGTCTTGATTCCAGTATATGTCAGACATTTCCATCTCTTATGGATATCTTGATCTATTGTATATCTTCAGTCATTATGGAGATTATGATCCTTTGTATATATTCATCATGGAGATCGTGATCTATGTATATTGTACATGGCGATGACCACTTATGTGATATCTTGTATCATACCTATTCATGGCCATTGTACTCTTATGTGTCTGGGACTGCTATATGTATTTGCAGTATGTGCAGAGTTGGATCATTGTACTATGCTGATTGGGTGGCTGGTCTTCCATTTGGGATTCTTCATCACTCCACTTCTGGGATGGACTTATAATGTATTTCGGCCATCGTATGACCCCTCTGACCTCACACATTAGGGGGAATCTGTTATAGCTGATTTTACCACTCTAGATGAATCACACTTATATGGCCTTTCCCCTGTCCCTCTGCAGACTCCTTGGACCCCTTGGACCATTTTTTGTTCTTTGATGTTTCCTAGACCATCCCTAAAAACATGTGAAAATTGCTATACGTGACTTTTAAACCCTTAATCGCATATATACGTGGGTTTGACCCCTAAAACAACGTACATCGGGATGTGTGCATAATACAAATCCTTTTGGAGTTTTCCTTGACATGGATCTGACTCACTTGACTCCTGGCCTTCCCTATGCCTTGAGATCGCTCGGATTTGACCTTTCATTACCCCTTTGAAAATCCATATAAGAAACTCTATGGTACATTGAAGGCATATGAGAGAATTGAGAGCAAAGAAACTATAGTCCATTGTTTCCAGAACTTATGCTTGAGTCTGCATCCCTTTGTCCCTTGGATCACTTTTGTGTTCTTCCCAAGCTTGCCTTTTGCTTGTGAGCTTGCTATCGAGAGATGGAGGATTGAGGTGGTGGAGGCCCAAGTGGGGGATTTAGTTTCTCCGATTCGCAGACGTGCCTATAGAGGTTGTATCCATTGTAATCTCTGATTTTATATTAATAGAAATATATTTTCCTGTCCAATAATGTGTGTTTGAATGAATATTTTATCCATGGATGTTTTCAAATGCTTAAACATTGTTGATTATATATGCTAGAATAGATATAACACAAAGATATATAGTATGCTTGCATTGTTTACTTGTTGTTGAGGAAGTAATCTATCAATTCAAGATGAAGTTGGAAAGCTCAACGAGGATCTACTTCAACCATTCGGAATAAGGTACGAGGTCTGATCCTTTAGTGTTAGATATTTAATTTCTATTGCGTATTGGAAAGGATTGATTTTTGGAGTCAAGCTATCTATTGTGGTACCCCAAGCCATAGGAATTTCTCTCCGTAACAGGGTATACCCCCCTTGGCTTCGTTAGGACTTGAGCCTAAATGGAAGAGTCAAGAACAAGGTGGCAGCCTTGACTTGAGACTTTCCCTGAAGGACACACCGAGTGGATTGAATATTTCTACCACGCAACCTAGGTGTGTGAAAGGCGGAAACAGGTGTGAAGCAGAAATTTTGGTGGAAGAGTAGGCCACCATAGTATCCGTATGGGAAGATGGCAATGTTAATAACATGGATAATAAAATTTTTGATTTTTTTAGTAGCCATGTACACCTGCAACCATATGATCCATGTGTTAGATCATGTTTTTGTTTTCCATTTTTTGAACTTTTGTTTAAGTTTTGAAGCTTGGTTTTATTCATTACTCCTAGAAAATTTTGTTTCTTATAATAGTTTGAATCTTTTTCTTTTAACTTTCATGTTTATTAGATTTCTTAGTTTTATTTTTTAAAATTTTGGTTTGATTTCATGGTTAGAGGGATTATAGAATGCTTATATGGATTAAAAGGTCTAAAAAATAACATAACATTTTGATTAAGGTTTTTTAACCAATTTTAAACCTTTATCACGAGTTTAATTTTTGAAAAACATTAAAGCAGACTTTCTTGTAGTGCAAGCCTGGAAAAATCACACACATGCGCGACAAGAAAGTTGCGCAGTTCAAAAATCATCATTTCTGGGTCATATTTTTTGAAATTCTCACACATGAAGTGTCATTCATACTGCGTTGATGGAAGTTGATATGTGTTTCCTCTAGAATTATCATTGTAATATGTGTGATTACGTCAAATAAATTATCGTGAGGGAGAGTCATGGTGATCTGTGACAGGCTAATGGAATAATGATGGTTGAACATAATGAGACAAAGGCACCTTGAATCTTGTATCCCCTGAAGTGTACGTAGAGCAGATGAAGTTCATGGCGAAGAATCAGTAGTCTGTAATCAAATTTTGAAATAGGGATAAAAATTAGGGCTATGAGGAGCGGTCATTTTGGAGTTATCAAAGTGGTCAAAGAAGATTGGGGAGTGCAATTGGACACCTGACAGTAAAAGAAAACATGATTTCAGCACCTGGATTAATCACTTTGACAGGTAGGCTGCGAATCGTTACCAAAGTTCATAAATTTGGGGTTTTTCAAAGCAGAGGACTACTGATAAAATTGATTGAAGATTATTAGTTTGTAAACCTAATTCTTATTGAATGATGAAATATCTGTCAATGGAATTAAAGTATTTATCAATTTAAATGAGAGAGTTCAGTTTAGGGTTTTTAGGATCCCCTATACAATATTGTCTGTTAGTTTATCAAGACTTGAAGAAATTCAGAGTGTGTTTCATTGACAGAAGCTATTTGACAATTGTTCAAAATGAAAAGAAGTGGTAAGACTAATAGAGCAGAACCTTCAGACATGAGCTGGGTTCAAACCTTTCCAGATTGTGCAAAACTGTTTGTAGAAGCAGGGTGGTTAGTGTTTTTTGAAAGGATTGAAGGTTATCGCTCATAGTTCTCTTATAAATTCGCTCAATGTATAGATAAGGATGTAGTGTCTTTTGATACTTTGAAGTTTAAACTGACCAGGGAATTGCTACCAGAAGCAACATGAATTTTAGATGAGGGTGAATTCTAGTTCAAAAAAGTGCCTTTCACTTTTGATGCTCAGAGATATCTACTTCCAAATGTAGTAGCAGATTGGGGAAAGGGAGTACCTATTCAAAAGTTTAAACCAGAATGGATAGATCCTATCAAAATCATACAAAGCTATATCACTTGTGAAGGGAGATTTGCTTTTGTGTTTAAATATCATTTTAGATTCCTTCAACATCTCAGTCATGAATCCAAAATGAATCTCCCATTCTTCTTCTTGAAAAGTTTACAAAAGATGTCAAGTAGAGTGAAAGAGCATCAGGATCACACCAAACAATCAGTATTTCATCATGGGCTTATCAAACTTGTTATAAGCACTGTACTTCAGAAAAGAGAGAAGACATGGGAGTATTTCTTATTTTGGTCAGGTTTCCAAACAGAGAAGGAAGAGAAGTCTCAGAAGAGACATTTAGATAAATGTCAAAATTTGATCAAGAAACTTAAAAAGAAAGTCTCAGTCAAGAATGAAGAGGGCGATGAACCAAAAAAATATCTGAACCAAGAGAATGAAAACATTGAAATTGAACAACAATTTAATATTGAAGAAAACAAAGTTTTGAAAGTCAGAAGAGAAGGAAATCAAGCCAGTAGAAGATGCTTTACCTACAGGATTAAATCAAGGTGTAAAGGAAGATGTAAAAGACCAGAAACATATCCCTATTACAGTACTCTCTAAAGATGATGAAAAATCCTTATCTGATGAAGCTAGGGATCATACTACTGATGAAGTTAGGGTTCACTCTAAACAAGAGATACATAGCCATTCTGAAGAACAGACAGTGTCACGAAGAAAGAAAATGAAACTTGTTGAACTGGCTTCAGTTACATATCAAGGGAAAGCTTCAAAAATGTTAGGAGAGGTTGGAGCAGTTTGGAGGCCCAAGACAAGGCCAAAGAACAAACTCAAGTTAAATATGAAGAAGCTCCTAACCCTTAAATTGGCTAAAAATAAGATTACAATAATTGAAGATTCATCATCTCAGGAGAAATTAGAAGACAGTGAAGATGAAAACAAAAAGGTTATGAAGGGTAAAAAAAATAGTCTCAGAAGATAAACCAGTGTTCACTGATACCAAGATCTTGGAAATTTTCATGGAGGTTCAAGAGAAGATGATTCTAGAACAACATCAAAGTGATTTGAAGAGTTCTTCTATAGAGGAAGGAGAGGTAACTGAAAGATCAGCTCAGTGCAATATTGAATCTGAAGAGCATTTAGAAGTTCTTGTGACCTTGACAGAGCATATGAAGGAGGATGAAGAAATATTCAAGAAGCTGAAAATCCCATGGATTCCAGAAGGGATGCAACAAATAGTAGAAGTTAAATGCATTGATTCTAAAAATGAAAATCTGCAAAGGATTATTAAACAATACAAGCATCAAATTGAGTACATGTATGAAATCAATGAAGGATTAGTGAGTGCAAATAAAATACTAAGAGAATATCTGGAAGAAGTTAATAGTCACTATCAGGAATTGATTTCAGTTTCTAAAGAGGCTCTTAAAAGAAAAATACAGACAGAGAATCAATTTATAGAACTAAAACAAACTATCCAGGAGTTGACACAACAGAAAGAGGAGCTGATAAAAGGAGTTGCAGATTTGGAAGCAGACCACCAAAACGCTAGAAGGAAAGCCCAAGATTTAGAGGGAATTGATCTTTTAGCAGAGGGAACAAAAGACTTGTAAAAAGTACTTTAGGAAGAGGAGTTGTTATTTAGTTTGAAAAATTTATTTCACTTTTGTATAATGATAGTTTATATTGAACAATTCGATAGATGACCTAAAAGTAGTTGTGGTTTAGTTATGTAACTGTATTTGAAGGAACAAGATAAATGTAAGTTTGGAAAAGGACCAGGGGTTCGATTTTTGTTGCAAGGGGAGGCTATCAAGCTGTGGTTTATGGGCTAAGTGTAAATACTCTTATGTGTTTTTGATGACTGAATTATGAAATATATGCAACTATATGCCCTTTTAGAGTTTTTGACTAGTTTCATTTCTAATTTGTTTTAATTACTCAGTTGGTATACTCATTTCCTGTTTAAGGTTTTTATGCTTGAAATGATTGCTAACTGTGGGTGGAACCCAGTGTGTGATTATTATGTTTGGATTATAGTTTATATGTTATGCATCTCAGTCTTTCAAATGCTCATAATTTAGTGTTCACTTTGGTTTCATGAAGTTTCTGCCCTCTTGTCTACAAATTGTACAACCAAAACCATAGAAAAACCTATTTTACTTTATTGTATTTATTGAGATTGTGTTGGCTTGTTCTTTCGTAGTCTGAGAACAATTTCTGGCACTAAAATATTTGGCGCCGTTGTCGGGGACAAAGTTGAAAACCTATTTTCTGTGGGATACTCATCATTTCACTGGTTTTAAGAGGTGAACTTAAACCAACAAATTTTAAAGACTAATTTTCACCAGTATTTTACAGTGGCTACTAAGGGAGTTGGAACACGAAGTAGACTTAGTTCACCTTTACAACTGGGTGTGTCAGACCCAGAACAAATATTGAAAATATCTAGGAAGATCAGAAGGTCTCAGTCATCACCAGGCCTATGTAACTCTGATCAGTTAGATATTTCATCATCTTTTCCTATTTTGAAGGGAGAAGAAAAAGATTCATCTTGGTTGAAGCCTACAATCCCTGTTAGTAATTTTCAAGTTTTCATTGATCCTCAATCTTTCAAGAAGGAAAAAGATTATATCTCCTGGTAAAATCCCTTTATTTCACCTCAAAGTTAGTAAAACTCCATTTCAGCCTAGTTCTAGTCAAGTCTTTCCATCACCTATACCAGTCAACTTAAAGATGGAAGCCCAAAATTAGCCATTAAACATGATGGACCGAATGGTGGAAACTAGGTATGCACCTTTAGTTTTTCCTCAGCCTCTAAATGCACTTCTTGGGGGTGATTACCAAAAATACCTGCCTAGGTTTAATGGACAAGGTGAAACCACAACTAAGGAGCATTGTGATGCATTTCTCAGCTATGCTGATAATCAAAATATTGAGGCAAAGGGATGTGTGGATGAGGATGTTCATACAAAGTCTTGATGGAGAGGTCAGAAAATGGTTCAGAGAGTTACCTACAAATTCTATTACTATAATAGAAGAGCTTTGGGATCTTTTTATGAGACAGTGGGGTGATACCAAGGATTGCACATATTATATTACTGAGTTTGGAGCCCTTAGAAGAAAGAAGGATGAAACCATAGATGATTTTTCGAAGAGGTTCAATAAAATGTATGGCAGAATCCCTGCACAGATAAAGCCTTTAGAAACTTCTGCAAAAACTCACTTATGCCAATGCTTTTGATCATGAATTTTCCCTATTCTTGAGAGAAAGAAGACCTGTTACTTTACTTAAAATGCAGGAGTCAACATTAGAAGTGGAGTCTAATCTATTAGCTTCTAATAGACTGAAGGGAAATACAACTCAACAAATATATGATAGGAAGGGTAAGAAAGAGGCAGCACCAGGGGCTTCAACATCCCACTCTGTAGAAGGTAAAATTGATGAGATGGCCAAGCTAGTAAAGATCCTGACAACAAAACTAAACAAGTTGGAATTAGAGAATAATTCAAATAAACCTGTTCAAGAGGGAGACAGAAACCCTAATAATCCAAACCAATTCAGAAGACAGTTTGTACCTCGTTTTATTCCCCGAGAGAGAAGAAACAATGATATACAATGAGAAAGGAGAGGAACTGAGGATCAAAAAGTGCCACCACCACTTCAGAATGATGTAGTTGATGAAGAAGAAATTGAAGAAGAGGTGTTCTTTGAGGATCCAGATCAGGATATGAATTTTTTTGGAGAATATTTGACTGAAGGTTTTGTGACTGAAGAAGATTTTTTAAACTCAGAATATTATGATGCAGATCTGTTTGAAACAGAAAATGATTTGAATCTTGAAGTGACTATTGTAACTGCTAATACATATCAGAATGAGCCAAAGAAAACCTTAAATTTAAGATCAAGTCCAAAGCAAGTAGTTCAAAATCCTAAGAAAAAGGTAGTTTTGCCTCCTAAACAGCAGTCTGATCCAGTGTTAGAAAAAAAACAAAATCAGGATAAACAAAAGAAGAATGTTGAAGTGGAAGAGGTAAATAAAAGTATGCAGAATTTTAACCTGGAAAATGAATTAGGCAAAATCAAGATCCGTATGCCTTTCACTGAGTTAATGAAGAATCCTTCTTACAAAAATTCAGTTCTGAAAATGATTGGTTCAGCAAACAGTCAACTTCCTTCTGACACAGTGAATTTACAAGAAGAAAGTCCTAACATTTTTATTGGATCAGCTCTGGCAGAAAAAACTGAAAATGAGGCAAGTGCATCATCTCCTTTTTACATCACACTAACTATTCATGAGCAGATGATACATAATTTCCATTTAGATTTAGGAGCATCTCATAACCTAATGCCAAAAGCTGTCATGGAGGCTTTAGGTTTGAGCATAACAAAACCTTATCATGACTTGTATGCTTTTGATTCACGAGCTGTAAAATGTTTAGGAGTGATAAAAGATATGGTGGTTAGTTTAGCTCATCTACCAATGAAGAGTGTGATTATGGATGAGGTAGTGGCAGACATTACACCTAATTTTGGACTGCTCCTCTCTAGATCTTGGGCCAAGAAGGTTGGTGGAACTCTACAGGTGGATTTAACATATGCCACCATTCCTGTATTTGGAGGAGAAAACAGAAGGTTATATAGAGAGTTGCAATTTGCCTATATTGTGACTGATGACAAGAACCCTACAAACCATCCCTTGTATGCTGTTGACAAGGACTTGGGTACTTGTATGTTGCATTTTAGTGATGATGATAATATTGCTGGTTTATTACAGGTTTAAAAAGAAAAGCCAATCAAATACACTAGGGAACAAGAAGATAAACTTTGGCAAATGTATTTTGATGGATCATCATGCAAAGAAGGTGCTAGAGCAAGGGTTCTTCTAATATCTCCAGTTGGTGAAGCAGTAATGTTAATGCATAAATTGGAATTTGTTACCACCAATAATACTTCAGAATATGAAGATTTGTTGTTAGGTTTGAAAGCTGCAAAACAAATTTAGGCATTCAGTAGATTTCTGTGTATGGTGACTCTGAGTTGGTTGTTTAGCAGGTGGGGAACAACTATCAAGTAAAACAAGATTTGCTGAAAGTGTACTGTAATGAAGTATGGGATATGATAGACAATTACTTTATGGCTTTTAATATTACTTGTATTCCTAAGGATCATAACCAAACTACTGATTCTCTTGCCCTAGCAGCCACACATTTTAGGATTCCCAAAACAACACAGCTAAAGTATCCTATTGAAGTTAGGTACAGACCTTCTATGCCTGATACTGTAAAGCAGTGGAAATTTTTTGAAGATGACATTGAAATAAAAAGGTTTTTAGAGCTGACAGGTGTGTTTTCCAATTCCCTAATTGATCAAGAACAAGATGATGAGGTTGAAGAGTTTGAAGATATTGCAGAAAATGAGATTGCAGGTCAAACGATTATTGAACTTAAAAGTAATTTCATGCCTAAGGGTTTGGTGCCATTAGAGAGAATATTTTCAAAGGATGATACACCTTTAAAACCTGGTGTACAGTCTTCAGAATAAAATGTAGTGGACTGTAATATTGGCACCCCTGAACATCCTAGAATGGTGAAGATTTCAAAAGCACTCATAGCGGAGCAGAGAAACAGGTACATCAAGTTGTTAAAAGACTATGTTGATGTTTTTGCTTGGTCATATGAAGATTTGAAGACATATGATACTGGAATTATATAGCATAAAGTGCCTTTAAAACCGAATGTTAAACCTTTCAGACAGAAATTAAGAAGGATAAATCCATCTTTGTTTCCTATTATAGAAAAGGAGGTGAAAAAGTTATTAGATGCTAAGATCATTGTTCCCCTCAGATATTCTTCATGGGTAGCCAATTTAATTTCTATAAAAAAAAAGAATGGTGAAATCAGATTGTGTGTTGATTTTTGAAATCTGAATAGATCTTCGTTGAAGGATAATTACCCTTTGCCAAAAATAGAACAAATATTGCAGAAGGTAGTTGGTGCACAAAGAATTTCTATGGTTGATGGTTTTTAATAATATAATTAAATTGCTATGCATCTTGATGATAATGCAAAAAAAACTTTTTACTACTCCCTGGGGTACTTTCATGTACGATAAAATGCCTTTTGGATTAATGAATGCTCGAGCTACTTTTTAAAGAGCTATGGACATAGCCTTTGAAGGGGAAAGAGATAAGTTTGTAGTGATTTACTTAGATGATATTATAGTCTTTTCACAATCAGATGATGAGCATCTAAAACACTTAAAACAAACTTTTCTGAAATGCAGAAAATATGGTTTATCTCTCAATCCAAAGAAATCACATTTTGTTGTACAAGAAGGTAAGTTATTGGGTCATTTAGTTTCAGCTGATGGCATAAGGATTGATCCAGAAAGGGTGAAAGCAATACTGAAAATAAGTCTACCAAGGAGAAAGAAGGATGTACAATCTTTTATCAGTAAAATCAATTTTCTGCGTTGGTTCATACCAAATTTTGCTGAAACCATAAAACAGATTACAACTATGTTGAAGAAAGATCAGGAGGTCAAGTAGACAGCAGAAGCAAAAAACTCAATTGAAATGATTAAGATGGATCTTATAGAAGCTCCAGTATTAGTAAGTCTTGATTTTGCAAAGGAATTTTTAACTTTTTCTTTTGCATGATCTTTTATTTTTGTTGCTTTATACATCTATATCCAGATCTCACGAGGTGTTGTGCAGGCTTGTGTTATCTAGTTGTAGGTTCCCGATTGGATGAAGGTATGGATCAATATTGATGCCATTCCTTATCCAATAATATCAAGACTCTGTACCTCAGTGCTCCACAAAAGGGCCTCCTTTCAGCTTGTTCCATTCAAGCAACGAGCCGACCTTCTCTCCTCTTCTTCTCTTTTCTTAAAAAAAATCAATTTTCTTACTTGGTTACTGTGTTCAAAAGATTTGTTATCATTTGGATCTGTTATATCAAAGTGAAATTTACACAGATCCGCTATTTCAAATCTCATAGTCTAGATCTCAATTCTGAAAAGTATCATTAAGCATTCTAGTTCTAGCATAAGGAAATCGTCCGTTTTGCATGGCAAGTTAAAGAAAATCAGTAGGTTGCATGCTCTAGATTTTCTTTTATGTTTTAAAAAGATTAAATCCTTAAATTAGTACATATTTCATTGGCTTCACAAACAACAAGCCAATATCCCAAGGAAATTTTGATTTCCTTGGTTCCTTTCTCACCTGTTTAGCTAGTTTTAACTTAATCTTTTTTGAGTTAAGGTAGGCTGATCCAAAGGTAATATTAAAGTGATTTTGGGCATATGTTTTTTTTTAACAGAAACAGAAATTTTTTTATAAATTTTAAAAAGGCTTTAGCCCAGCCAAGCTTACAAGGAGAAAATCTGAAAAAGAGGGCTGATTGCCTCAAATAAGACAGTCAGCCTTCTTAAAAGATCTTTGAGAGATGAATCCCAAATGTTCCTGTAACTATTTCGAGAAAAGTACTGCTTACAAGAGTAGACTCTCACAAATTGTGAGCAGAGAGATTTTGGGCATATGTTATTCTATCATGCTTTTTGGTTTTTAGCAGGTGTAATAGAAAATAAAAGAAGCTGCTGTTCAAAATTGGCCTCGGGAGCGTTCAAATCCCCCCAGGGGTCTCCCCTTTCACTAAAATTTAATTTTTTTTGGAGAGTTGTAAGATATTGGTTTCATCCCATATAAGGACCAAGAGGTTTCTGATATTTCAATTTGATTATATTGTAACCAATAATAATTAAAGAAAATCTTTTTTGAGTAGGCTCTTTCGAGCCCGCTCCCCATCCCCTAGGGGGGATCTTTGTCCGTTTCACCTTTTTTCTTTTTTCCCTTTTTTCTGCTCTAGTTTAGTAATGACATGTAGATTGTATAATTTGATATAATTTTGCATTATTCCATATTTTAATTTCAAAATTAATCATACTACTTACCCCACGACTTCCCAATTGACCCACAAGGGGAAAGAGATGCGTGGTAGGACTAATTAGAAAACCGACATTGTGTATATTTGATTCCTTTTTTCATCAATTATTTCATTAGCCATAATAAAATTAACCCCTCCTTGATTCCCTGATTGAGATCCACTTGGATTGAAAGAGGTTCTTGGAGGCTTTTCTTTTTAGCAAGAACACATATCTTAAAATTTACTAAAAATAATAAAGACTCCAGTGTGTATGCTCTGTACTTGGCTGTGGTTCGTCGGATCAGTCAAGCTGCATAAAAATCACTTGAGTGACTAGAATAATTAGGATTCACTCTCCCCAAATTGACAAACCATCAGGCGAAAATCCAATGCCTCGATCAAACCATTACGGTGGAAAAATACCCAAAGGAAGCGGGCACTCCTGAAAAGTGACCTTGGGGCGTTGATATCTGGTACACCTTCAGGTGCATTATGAACAATAGCCTCAGAGACTCCATTTAGCCCACATATTCCTTGTGGGTAGTTGTCATGGTTTAGTTTTGGACATACTTCAAGTACCCCCTAGGTATATCTAGAGTCGCCTCGCCTAAGTTAAATTACTCATCTTCTTACATTAATTTAAAATTAACCAAGATACAATTGCACAACATTCATTTCATCACTTGCAAGCACTCTTAATTGTTTTTCGACTCCATTTTCAAGGCACTGGTCAACTATTTACTTCTTTCAATCTATATGTGATTGGGTGTCATTTTCGTGCTTACTTGTGATTATCTTATCATGTTATTTGTTGTTTACAATTGTTAATTCGAAACTCCTAAAAAAATTACTCTTTAATACCTTCATCATACTAAATAATTTTTCCTTAGTAACTTCATAGGGTCTACCCCCCTTGGCTTCGTTAGGACTTGAGCCTAAATGGAAGAGTCAAGAACAAGGTGACAGCCTTGACCAGAGACTTGCCCTCAAGGACACACCGAGTCGCTTGAATATTTCTACCATGTAACCTAGGTGTGTGAAAGGTGGCAACAGGTGTGAAGCAGAAATTTTGGTGGAAGAGTAGGCCACCATAGTATCTGTATGAGAAGATGGTAATGTTAATAACATGGATAATAAAATTTCTAATTTTTTCAGCATCCATGTACACCTGCAACCATATGATCCATGTGTTAGATCATGTTTTTGTTTTCCATTTTTTGAATTTTTGTTTAAGTTTTGAAGCTTGGTTTTATTCATTACTCCTAGAAAAATTTGTTTCTTAGAATAGTTTGAATCTTTTTCTTTTAACTTTGTTTATTTGATTTCTTAGTTTTATTTTTTAAAATTTTGGTTTGATTTCATGGTTAGAGGGATTATAGAATGCTTATATGGATTAAAAGGTCTAAAAAATAACATAAAATCTTGATTAAGGTTTTTAACCAATTTTAAACCTTTATCATGAGTTTAATTTTTGAAAAACATTAAAGCAGAGTTTTTTGTAGCACAAGCCCGGAAAAATTGCACACATGCGCTACAAGAAAGTTGCGCAGTTCAAAAATCATCATTTCTGGGTCAGATTTTTTGAAATTCTCACACATGAAGTGTCATTCATAGTGTGTTGATGGATTTGATACATGTTTCCTCTAGAATTATCATTGTAACAGGTGTGAATACATCAAAGAAATTATAATGAGGGCGAGTCGTGGTGATCTGTTACAGACTGATGGAATAATGATGGTTGAAAATAATGAGACAAAGGCACCTTGAATCTCGTACCCCTTGAAGTGTACGTAGAGTAGATGAAGTTTGTGGCGAAGAATCAACAGTCTGTAATCAAATTTTGAAACAGGGTGAAAAATTAGGGCTTTGAGGAGCGGTCATTTTGGAGTTATCGAAGTGGTTAGAGAAGATTGGGGAGTGCAATTGGACACTTGACAGTAAAAAAAAACACAATTTCAGAACCTGGATTAATCACTTTGACAGGTAGGCTGCGAATAGTTACCAAAGTTCATAAATTTGGGGTTTTTCAAAGCAGAGGACTAATGATAAAATTGATTGAAGATTATTAGTTTATAAACCTAATTCTTACTGAATGATGATTTTTCTGTCAATGGAATTAAAGTATTTATCAATTTAAATGAGAGAGTTCAGTTTAGGGTTTTTAGGTTCTCTTATAGAGTATTGTCTATCAGTTTATCAAGACTTGAAGAAATTCAGAGTGTGTTTCATTGACATAAGCTATTTGACAATTGTTCAAAATGAAAAGAAGTGGTAAGACTAATAGAGCAAAACATTCAGACATGAGCTGGGTTCAAACCTTTCCAGGCCCAAGACAAGGCCAAAGAACAAACTCAGGTTAAATATGAAGAAGCTCCTAACCCTTAAATTGGCTAAAAAGAAGATTACAATAATTGAAGATTCATCATCTCAGGAGAAATTAGAAGACAATGAAGAAGAAAACAAAAAGGTTATGAAGGGTAAAAAAAAAATAGTCTCAGAAGATAAACCAATGTTCATTGATACCAAGATCTAGAAAATTTTCATGGAGGTTCGAGAGAAGATGATTCTAGAACAACATCAAAGTGATTTGAAGAGTTCTTCTATAGAGAAAGGAGACGTAACTGAAAGATCAGCTCAGTGCAATATTGAAGCTGAAGAGCATTCAGAAATTCCTATGACCTTGCCAAAGCATATGAAGGAGGATGAAGAAATATTCAAGAAGTTGAAAATCCCATGGATGCCAAAAGGGATGCAGCCAATAGTAGAAGGTAAATGCATTGATTCTGAAAAAGAAAATCTGTAAAGGAGTATTAAAAAATACAAGCATCAAATTGAGTACCTGTATAAAAGCAATGAAGGATTAGTGACTGCAAATAAAAGACTAAGAGAAGATCTGGAAGAAGTTAATAGTCACTATTAGGAATTGATTTCCATTTCTAAAGAGGCTCTTAAAAGATAAAGACAAGCAGAGAATCAGTTTATATAACTAAAAAAAACTATCCAGGAGCTGACACAGCAGAAAGAGGAGGTGACAAAAAGAGTTGCAGATTTGGAAGCAGACCTCCAGAAAGCTAGAAGGAAAGCCTAGGCTTTAGAGGGAATTGCTCTTTTAGCAGAGGGAGCAAAAGACTTGTAAAAAGTACTTTAGGAAGAGGAGTTGTTAGTTAGTTTGAAAAATTTATTTCACTTTTTGTATAATGATAGTTTATATTGAACAATTCAATAGATGAACTAAAAGTAGTTGTGGTTCAGTTATGTAACTGTTTTTGAAGGAACAAGATAAATGTAAGTATGGAAAAGGACCAGGGGTTCGATTTTTGTTGCAAGGGGAGGCTATCAAGCTATGGTTTATGAGCTACGTGTAAAGACTCTTTTGTGTTTTTGATGAATGAATTATGAAATATATGCATTTATATTCCCTTTTAGAGTTTTTGACTGGTTTCATTTGTAATTTGTGTTAATTACTCAATTGGTATACTCATTTCCCGTTTAAGGTTTTTATGCTTGAAATGCTTGCTAATTGTGGGTGGAACTCAGTGCTGTGATTATTATGTTTTGGATTATAGTTTATATGTTATGCATCTCAGTCTTTCAAATCTCATGATTTAGTGTTTGCTTTGGTTTCATGAAGTTTCTTCCCTCTTGTCTACAAACTGTACAACCAAAACCCTAGAAAAGCCTATTTTACTTTATTGTATTTATTGAGATTGTGTTGGCTTGTTCTTTCGTAGTCTGAGAACAATTTTTGGCACTAACACCATGTAAATATAAAAAGTCTTCACTTGCATCTAAGGACTACAAAAGGAAGGCCAATTGTGAGGGAGATTAATTCACTCCTATTTTCCCTGTTGGTGATCAAACAATCAGTGCAAAGAATGGTGATATTGTCAATGGTGATAAGATGGTGAAGGTATATTTTGGATCAGATCCAAAAGAAGAAGAAATATCCATCCTATTTTCCCTATTGGTGATCAAACAATCAGTGCAAAGAATGGTGATATTGTCAATGGTGATAAGATGGTGAAGGTATATTTTGGATCAGATCCAAAAGAAGAAGAAATATCAGATTTGAATTCATCATTTGAATTTCCTAATGAAGTGGAAGGCAAGCCCCCACCAATTGGATGTGAACTAAGAAATTTGAAGGAGAAAAATATGATGCAAAGGGATGGATGCAATTCAGAGTTTTGGACTCTCTTGCAACATGATGAAGCTGAAATTCCAAGGAATGAGATGATTTCTGATTTTTGGACATATCACATGTCATTTCCAGCCTTTAGAGATACCCTCCACTTCACACCATGGAAGTGATTTTGCAGAAAATTCAAAGGTTGACTTGTATGATGAGCATGCGTTTTGTGTTGTGGATTCATGCCACAAGAAAAGTAGTATTATATGTCAGCAGTTAGGGGAATAAATCTTGGTGGAGGATATTATTTGTGAGCCACATCTTCTGAGTGGACCACTTAAGGAGGATAGAGAAAAGTTTATGGCATCCATGAACAACCTTACTCACATCAATGCCTTGGTGGCAAGGTGTTGTTGGAAAGATTCTGGAGGAGAGATGGAAGGAGAAGCCTTTCTAGAGGAGTGCATAGCACTGAAAAAAGGAATGAACAATATGAAATTACTATCTAGCAGATATCATCTCCTCATGGTGGTTGAGATGTACCATAGTGCACTCAATAAAGAGGAAGAAGAATCAGACAGGCTCACTCATGAGTTGGAGATCACTAGTGACTTATTGAAGAGCACACAAAGATCCATTCAAGAGTCCAAGTTGCATATCTATCAAATTCAAAAGGAGTTGAAGGTGTCACACATTTCATCCTGAACGGAAGGAAATGTTTTGGGTATAATGGAGGAATCTCATGTGGAGGACAACCATGAGGAAGGAGCAGATTTGCAGGTGCTTGTGAAAAGCCATGAGGAAGAAAATATTGGCAAAGCACTCATTGAGTTTGAGAGGAAGCATGAAGTGTTATTCTTTACCAGAAAGATGGCCGATCACATTCCTTACGGATCAGAAAATAAAATTCCTTATTCATCCATTGATTAGGTGGATAGAGACACCTTTGGAGTGAAGAATGTGGGAGGTGAAGAATTTAATTTATGCAATAAGTTTTTTGTTGTGACTGACATTGTCCTGACATGTGGGAAACCATAAAGATTTAGTTTGCAGGAATTGGATACCTTCCATACACATGCACATGAGGTGCATTTTGATTTTTTTGTGCTTGAGGATTGTGCAGACAATTTTGATGAGAACCAAGCACTTGGTCTTTTCTAGAAAAAAAATGGAATTGATTTCTGGAAAGAATCTTTTCCCCATGGGAGAGTCATATGAGGATGAATATGGAGAAGATATAATTTGGGTGGATAAGTATTGCAGAGATCCGATTCAAAGTTATACCTACACTTCTATTTCATCTTCATCAAGTGAGAATGAAAATTGGGAGAAGGAATTTTCCTTGTTGGTGCAACAGGAAGAGATGGAGGCTTTTCTAGGTGTTCATGATGACTTGCGAAATGCATCATCACCCTCCCATTAGACACATAGGCACATATTACTGTCACTTGATGCCATTCAACCACATGTGGATTGCGTGGAAGATTACATGTCACACATGGAGTCTTCTTGCAGAAACAATTACACACATGATCAGTGGAAGGCAGATAAGCATGCAAACTGACAAGAAAAGTTGTTGAGGAAACTATGTTGCATAAGGTGGTATTTGTGGAGGAAATCCACACAGTTGGATAGATGCTTGCATCCTTTGACCAGTGGCAGAGAATTGAGCCATTGGAAGTGTTCACATGGACCTTTTGGTAGGAGTTTCAGTACCTTCTTAGGTTGGATGAGGGGACACTTATCTGTATTTATTTCTTGCATTATTGGAGAAAATGGTGATACATCCTGTTATTGTGAGCAATTCGGGAATCTATGGCTATGGGAGGATGCCCAAAATTTTCTTGGGACATGGAAATCACACCCATGCCACTGCATCAACATAATTGTGAGATTCAATGTTGATGTGCATCAAGCACATAAGGAACTTTATGTTGGGTGGGGAAATCACATAGATTTCCAAGTTTGCATTGAGAATTTACAATTTTCAGTATAGTGGTATGATTCCCACATCATGAATATCATTCCCGTGATGATAAATTTTTATGGTGGGTAATAATGTTTGGATACTTACAGTTGAGGAAATGGGTTCTGAGCATAATATTTTATGATAAGTGGTGTTGGAAGGCATTCTCACTGAAGGGAGTGAAATGCAAGCAATGGGACCCTGTAATTGCTTGTTTTTTTTAGAAAATTTACATGCTGGCTTGATGAAGCAAGTCAATTTTTTTTGCAGTTCATGCTCCAGTTCTCCTACATGGTGGACAAATTTGTAGCACTCTGGAGTGCTTCTGCTTGAGGACAAGCATATTTGGGAGGGGAGTATTGTCATGTCACCATATTTTTGGAGATAAAAGTGTTGACCATGCCCAACACATTGGGAGGTCAAAGATGCATTAATTACCTCACCTAGGGAATTTTGTCCAAATATTATTTATGAGGCATTAATTAATTAGCCTAGGAGAATGTTGCTAAATAAACATTATTGAGTCATGTATTTAATTTTTATTTATCATTAATATTTATTGTACAAATAACATGTGGAATTGAGCTTCCCAAGTCAGGCACAATTGGCAAGCCAACTTTCCAAGGGAGGATATTAAGAAAGTGGAAACTCTATGACAAAAGCAGTCAGAGAGAAAAGGGAAAGTGCCCAAAAGCTATGACAAAAGCTATCATAACAAAAGAAGTCATAACAAAAGAAGGAAAGTTTTGGCAAAGGAGGGCACAGTTTCCTTTTGGAGACTCAGAAAATATATTAGAACAAAAGCAGGAAAGTTTTGACAAAGGAGGGTGCAGTTTCATTTTGGAGACTCAGTCTCAAAAACATGGAAAAGAATATAAGCTGTAAGGGGTAAAAGTAGCAACTATTTGACTAAGGAGGGAGAATTGTTAAGTCAGATGGATGACTTGGACAAGGAAACATCTCCACATGGCTCCTACATTCCAATTTTCTCAAGGAGGGCCCATGACTTGGCTAGAGTTAGGGATTTAGGTGTTGACTTGCTCGCACAGGTCACTTATTGCCTCTACTTGCTAAACAGGTCACCCAGAGTTATATTAAAGAAAAATTCAATCTCATTCACACATTTTGGTTAATGTATGTTTTGTAAGTGATTGAAGCTTAAGCTTCATTTTTTAGTGGTGAGCATCAGTATCTTGGGTGATGTGCCCCAAGTCCATTGTTCCCCTTCTCCCCTCTTCTTCTCACTTCCATTGCAGGTCTTACTGAATCTAATGAGAAAATTTAATCTAATGAAGGAGGGTTTTTGCAGGGGTTTATGTCTCTTTCATTCCATTATCAGATTATCTTGGAGAGCATTGAGGCCTCCTATCAGTGACATCCCTTCCTCTTTTCTCCTTCTCTTTGTTATATGATCTTCTAGAAATTTTGGAGCTATGTAATGGATATTTCGAAATATATATGATATGATATGTATAATCATGTATAATGTACTATTAAATATCATATTCAGATCACCTTCAGGTCATTCCTAAATTTTTTGAGATTCAAATATCGAATTTCTTGGGTTTCCTAGCTTCGGAGTCATAATTTTGGAGTTGTGCTATGAGAGGTGAACTATGTAATATTTTGAGAATTATTTCAAACCTCATGGTCCTGATATATTATTATTTACATTATCTTCAAGTTTCATAGCATTGTTATTCGAAATGGTTGAGATTTACTCATTTTTAGTCAACCTAGTCTAGATTTGCATTGAAAAATAACTAGTTTTGATGTAACTTCCATATTTCAACTTGTATGACTCCAAATAACTCCATTATTTTTCTAATGAGTCATTAACAGAGAATCCAAACCACCATTATCCCATTTGGAAAGGCCTGAAGATGGAGCTAGTGAGCTTCCCAATGAGCTAGTCTCACCTTTACAACTTGCAAAATCTTTTCCCTTGCCTCTGATCTGTTATAAAACTTCATGAACCTATTATTACTATCTCATAACCTTATAATAGAACCTTATTCAGTTTATACAAGCCTATGGTTATTGAATATGAGAAAATTTCTTCCAAGTTTCACTGTTAGGTGACCCAGAAGCATGGGAGTAGGTTTTTCGTGGAGCGGACTTTGAAACTTAAATGGTCCCTGATATAAATGTGTTAGGGAAGACACTTTATTAGTACTATTCTGTACTTTATTAATTCCTTCTACCTGCTTCCCTATGACCAAAAGCATCAGTCATTTCCCTCTAAGTAGCTCCAGATTTTTACTATGTTCAATATCCTTGTTTCTTACAAAATTTTAAGAATACATTTACACTTCGTTCAACAATTACAATATCATTCTATTAAAAAAATATTGCCACAGAATAGTGTAGGTCAAAGTAGTATACTTCACAATTTAATTGCAACAACAAAGTCGGTGACATTGGAAGTCTTCAATTTATCTCTTTGCAAACCTCAAAATGTACTTCTTGCAACATAATGGAATAAAAACGATCCCCAACAATTCAATTCTTTCTGTAGTCAACATGATGATCAATCACAACAATCTTCAAATTACTTCTTACAGCTGAACAAGTGAACGAAGGGTCAAGTATTAGAAAGTCAATCACAGTTGTTAACAAACTTCTTACAGGGTGTGGTCACAACTTCAATCTCAAAATGCATCTTCAAATCGAAAAGAAGAACACACAACACTTCTATGCATTCATATTTTACATGATCAAAACACCATGCACAATATTACCGAGCCTCTTCAAATAATTCAAATAGAAATACGTGTAGACCTCAGCTTCAACAACACAACCAACACTAGCAATATTATCATGTAGTGTATGGCCGTAGCTTCAATCTACAACAATTCATGAGGAATACACTTCTCACACAACAACTCCAAAAATATATAATTCAAATTCACATCCAACACATCATACATAGCATGCACAAATCATCAAAATACAACGCTCAACAATGTGGACATTTGCAACAGTATCCTCACACAACATGTGCTCTTCCAATCACAACTTCATATTTGAAAGAGAAAAATGCAGTAGTTTTAGGTTTATACATTTCAGGTTACAACTCAAAACACCATACAAAATAGCATATATCATGCTAGCAAAGCCTTCAATATATATATATCATGGTCCTTTTTACTCAATTTAATGAAAAATACTTGCATACTTTTCACTTTACATCCACGCACATAAATTAGGGTTTTTTTATTTCAATCAAATGCAATAAGCACCAAGTCTCTCCTCTCCAACAACGTGGCTTTAGTCAACTCGCTAATTCTTCCAATATAAGAGTGAACAGTATGGTAATTATTTAACACAATGGACATCTGCCGGAGGTCACAGATGTGGTGAAAATGGCACATAGTTCTCTCAAGAAAACTTATAATAAAAATATCGATTTTGAAAGAAGAGTTTTCACATGGAGGAATCTCGAGACGATATTTGCAGTAACAGGAGGAGTGTGTATTGTATGAAAACACGATGGTGAAAAGGAGATGCTTCACATGAAAAACAGGGTTAGGAATGCAGTGTATAGCAAGTGCTCAATCATTCTAGTAGAAACCATTTACATACAATCGCGCAAAAGATTGAGGGTATAACAAGACTTAAAATGTAGAATCCGGCTAACCATTTAATACCTCAATCCATAAAAAATGTTCCTCAACGCAGTCAAGGGAGTAACAATTATTTTGAATGCATGCAGGCTGGTACATGAGAAGAGTGGCATGAGCAGGATAACAGTGAGGAGATGAATTAGTTATGAGTGCGTGCAATAGGAATGGAGGAGAAACGCCAGGCAAAAACGTTCAATTCTGAGTAGAGAGCATACACAATAATAAGCCGGCAAAGGACTGGTAAGCAAACAAGATGTTAGGAATGAAACAAAGCAGACCTTTATGGCCGGTATCTCACTATGATACCACTATAAGACTGAATAACTCTTGATTCATTTTATTTCATGGAAACAACCTTTAGTTATACATGGAATATGGTGGTTGATCTTTCATCTTCCTACCAATTGTTTCATCTTCTTAAGCCATTATTCACATTCATAACTTATTTACAATATTTACATAGTCTATGGAACCATAATCCAAGGATTAGGTTTCCAACATATACAAACACTAAACCACATTCCATGAAATCTAAACTTAATCAACCATTCTCAAATAATCATGGAGGAAAGTCTCAATGGTTCATTATCATTTAGGAATGTCAAAATCTAATGTAAACTTTAAAGAATGTCCCAACATCATATAACACTTAAACAAGTCATAGGTACATAATATTAATGTCATAATGTCACATAACCCTCAATGAACATTAATAAATGTCAACCATTGCTATCATTAATAATCACAATCCACCATGCAACATAATGTTTGAGGAATGTCGCAATGCTGCAACCTCATTTATGAATGCCAAAATCCAATATAACAATTGAAAATTACTTAAATTAAGATAACAATTTAAATAAAAAATAAGTTACTTTCAGATACCGCTTTAAATAATCAACCTACCATGTGGCTAAGGTTGACATTAGCCATCTATTTTGCAACATTACACCATAATGAATCACACTCAAACATAATCAAACATAGACGTCACAATGTGACTTAAAAATTTCATGCATAGATAAAAATCAAGCATACATATATGAATGTCATAACTTAGCTAACAATAATGTCACAACCTAACGAAACATTGGAAAATGTTGCAATCAACATAATGACCATTATATAATATTTCTTTTATTTACAATATTAAAATAAAAACTATATTTGGTTCTTCTAAGGGAACTAAGGCTCTGGAAGCACTAAGTGGGTTACTATGAAATTAAGAGGGGGATAGTTGATGGTGATCCATGCCGGAGAGGATGGGGACTGGGGGTCACTCACCCCCCAAGGATCTTGTAGAAGGAATGCAGATCAAAAGCATTCAGATCCTTTTGAATGAAATGGGAGGAGAGGGGACAAACAAACAAGGTTCAAACCAATGTACGAATCATGAGGGACAACACCTAGGGTAGTGTCTACCCAAATAATATCTAATTCCTTCAATGTAGATCATATCTAGTAGATTAAAGGATCAGATCCAGTATATGAAAGATCATGCGTTGATAGGGAAATTTGTGGGGATGAATCCTTCATAGAAAGCTTTAGTCTGGTGGATTAAATCCAATTGGAAACCAAGGGGGCACTATGATTTGCGGCTTGGATATAAGGGTTTTTTCACTATTATTTTTATCAGTCTTGAGGACTAAAATAGGGTTTTGGATTATGAGCCTTATTTTTTCTACTCAACTAGTCTCTTTATTGGACCCTGGAAGGAAAGGTTTTTCTCTGAGAAAGAATACATGATGTGTCGGTATGGATTCGTTGTATTCTATTCCAAGGGAATACTGGGATCCAAAAATCTTGGAGGACATTGGTAGTACCCTATGGTTATTCACCAAAATATCAGAGCACACAAAGGAATAAAGACGTATGCTAGGATCTGTGTTTACATGGACATATAAAAAACCCTTCTAGAGGCCATTAACGTAACATGGGAGGTTAAAGAATTCTCGCAACATTTTGATTATGAACAATTGCCTTTCTGTTGCCACCAATGTAATGTATACAAGCACCTTTTCAGAGATTCCCCCCCAAATAATCCCCCATATCAACCTAAGTAAACCAAAGTTGTGGATGATCAAGGGTTTTCAAAGGCTCCTTCTAGGAAGAGAGGTGGGTGAAGGAAGGAAGTCCTAGAAGTGCACAAAAGACACATTTGTTTCTAATAAATTTGAGGTATTGGGGGAGTAGGATGAGATTGAGCATGAGAAGGAACCCTCGAATGGAAGTGGTAAGAATCCCTATCCAAGTGGAAGAGTTGTAAGGAAAATGGATAGGGGAGAAATAAGTTGAGGAAGAGCATACTATAGCCCAGTAGGGGATGGAAATAGAAGAAGAAGAGGAGGATATGGAAATTGTTGATCTTGACTTAGAAGGTATTGAACAAACCCATGTAGACAAAGAGAAAGGATTTGTTCCCTAGGATCAGGTCTCCTTACTACAAACAATGATCATAAATGCTTGGTCCATAAGCCCCCTGAGGATTATGCCAGGTCCCCAAAGGGATACCAAAAGTAAATATGTGGAAACAAAAAATAAACCAGGCAGGAAAACGAATCGGATCCGTATTGAATAAGTTGGGCTTACGCTAGTAGAATCAGGCGAGTACCCTACTATTTAGGGTTGATTTGGGTCTATAATTTTGTCTAGAAGTTTTTTTAATGAATATCATAACCTGTAATATATGGGGGTTGAATAGCCCTCAAAAAGTCCAAATTTTGAAGAAAACAATTTAGGAGGAAAAACCAGATGTAATGTTCTTACAAGAAACAAAATGACCTGAAGCCCAACTTCAAGAGGTAGGAAGGAAAGCTTGGAAAGGATGTGATGGCATAGGGGTCAATATAGCAAGCACAGATGGTGTCATGAGAATCCTGTGGGATCTAGATAAGGTTTCCCTTTAAGGATTTATGGAATTTCCCTAATCTATCTCTGTTGTGTTCCATGTAGTGGGATCTCTAATCAGGGGGGTTCTAACCAATGTCTACAGACCCCACTCAACCCAACAAAAGAGTAACTTTATTAATTCATAGAGAAATATCCATAGATGATTTGATGGAAGACACTGGGATATAATAGGGGATTTCAACATGATCACCTCCCTAGATGAGAAGAAATGAGGTAGGAGAAGACTAGAGGGAGAATGTATCATTTTCCAGGAAGCTATTGAGGATCTAGGGTTAGTCGATATTATTTCTATAGATAACATCTTCACATGGAATAATAAGAGGGGAGGAGACATGCATGTTTCTTCCCACCTTGATCATTTTCTAGTATCTGAGTTAGTCATGGATCTCATAAGTGAGATCTCGAAAGTTGGTTCTTCCCTCAATGAGCTCGGATAATTTTTTGGTATGTCTATGGTAGAGTGGGTTAGGACCTCAGATCAAGAATCCCTTTCGCTTCAAATCATTATGGATTAGCCACCCAAACTTATAAATTCCATTAGTGGTGGGTTAAACTAGACAGTGGAGGTGGCCAGAATATATACCACTTTCAACAAAAGCATAAATCTCTCAAAGGAAGGATAAGGAAATGGAACAAAAAGGAGTTTGGCAACATTTTCAAAGACAAGAAAAACCTTGAAGGAAGACTAGAAGAAATTTGGAGGTAGGGGATGAGGGAAGGATACTGCCTTGAACTTTGGGAAGAAGAATCAAGAGTGACGGCCCAGCTGATGGAGAGAGAAATATAGGGTGACTTGGCTACAAAAGAGGAGAGGAATTCTAAGTGTGATTTAGCATTGAGCCCAAAACAAGATCCTGAGACTCAAGAATGGAGCTAGAGAATGGATAGATACTAGGGAGGAAATCGAAGGGGAACTTGTCCAATTATTTCTAAACATCATGGAGGATCCCAACTAAGACATAAGAAGGGAAATTGAATGAATCATCCCACACATCCCATCCTGGTCACTGATGACCAAAATGAACTATTAATGAAGCCAATTTCGATGACAAAGGTTGAAGAGGTTGCAGAGCAGATGGTAGACAATAAGGACACTAGACCTGATGGGTTTATTGCCAATTTTTTCCATCATTTATTGGACCTAGTTATGAGGAGGTGTGGAACATTGTAGAATATTCTATGCATTTTCAACACATCCTCTCGGACTTCATTCTCTCATTCCCAAGAATGCGTTGAGTCTCCTAGAATGTTCAGACCTGTCGCTCTATGCAATGTCAATTACAAGATTGTGACAAAGGTGATTTCTAATTGTCTGAAGCCCATTATTCTAGAGATGATATCCCTAGAGAAATATGGGTTTGTGGAAGGTCACCAAATAATGGATGGAATCATTCTCATTCATGAGGTAATGCATTCTCTTAAAACTATGAAGATTCCTAGAATAATGTTAAAGTTTGGTATTGATAAGGCATATGATAAGCTAAAATGGAAATACATTTGTGAAGTGCTAAGGGCATTTAGATTAAAAGAGGAGTGGATTAGGTTGATAATGAAACTCATATCAATAGCCTTATATTATATCCCAATGAATGGGGCCCTTCCAAGTCGTATTAAATCATCAATGGGGATGAGGAAAGGGGATCCTTTGTCTCCCTTTCTCTTTGTCCTTATGGCAGAAGGGTTGGGAAGATCTATCGAGGCAATGCAGGCTAATCATGATCTTTGAGGATTGCAAGTTCACCCTTTGGAAGGTAGACAAACCCACCAATAGTTCATGGATGATACTATTGTCATGGGACATTTTTCGCTACAAGAAGCCAAGATCCATTAAGAATTATATCTAGGAGTTCAGGGCCATGTCGAGGTTCACGGTAAACAAGAGGAAATCCTAGGTCTTCT
>LPNX010010735.1:449988-465407 GCA_001517045.1 Pseudotsuga menziesii | reverse complement strand
GGGGGGGGGGGAAGAGAAGAGAAAATGGGCCTTGGTTAGGTGGGAAAACATATGTACGCCAAAAATTCATGGTGGGTTGGGGCTGCGGGATCCAGACAAGATGAATTTGGTCCATGGGGTTAAAATATGGTGGCGATGGGTCTCCCATTGATCTCAACCATGGGATAATTTGTGGCATTGCAAATATGCCCCAGGATGGGACAAAAGAGACCTCATCTGCGTGGTGGATGACATGATAGGATCCCACATTTGGAAGTCATCCAATAAGGGGAGGAAACTTGTCCAAGAGAATAGTTTTTGGGAAATTATGAATGATGACTTGACTCTATTTTGGGATGACACTTGAAAGCAATTGTCGAGTCTCTCATAATCTATGAACATTCCCCATCTATGATAGGCTTGTGAAACACAAATGAAAGTAAAGGTGAAAGATTGTTGTGGGATGGAGGACAATAATGAAGAATTATAGGAATGGGAGAATGAAGACTAGTGGGAGAGGATCTATCCCCAGGAAGAAGTGGAGGCCACTTGGGATACTCTTCAAGATAGGAACATTCGAGTTTAAGAGAGATATGAGATGCTAAAATGGGGCATGAAACATAGAGGGAATTTATTAATAAAGGAGGTGTATGAAATATGGACTAGATTTAACCACCCCTTACAAGACTTGGTATGGAAAATCCTATGGGAAGCTCAAATATGGCCAAAAGTATCCAAATTTGTGTGGATGATCATTAAATGATGACTTTTACCTGGTGAAAATATTATGAGAAGATGATTCATAACCCCTTACCAGTGTTTCTTATGTCAAAATTTTGAAGAAACCCTATGTTACACCTGTGATAAAATTTGAGGATTTTTACATATGCATCTGCACTAATTCCCCTACAAAAGTTTAGACTAGTGAAGGAAAGAGTAAGGTCTAAAAGCTTTCCATATCACATGACTTTGAAGGATATTTATGGGGGTTCTATATGTTCTAAGGGGGTTTATTCATTGCTTTGAAGTGCAAAATTATTGAAAATCCTGAGTTTTAGCCAAATATGCTTGAATAAGAGAAATATGATCAAGGTTAAAAGCTGATTGGAATGGATGACCTGGATGCACAACGGAGAAGATCAAAGGCCGCAAATCATTTACTCCAAGGAAAAATCGGGAGTGGAAAATAAAAAAATGCAAAGATTCAGTTGTGAAAGATGGTAAACCTGAATTCCATTTTCTGCAGTCCAATATCTGAAGGTCAAGGATGAATTCAGGATAAATCAACGGTCCAAGAAAAGCGGGAAGTAAAAAGGCAGAAGCGAAAAAGGTGAAAATACGGACATAAAAGTTGAAAGCATGCTTTCTGCCAACCCATAATGCGTCCCCACTTTGATCACATATCAACGGTTCAGAATGCTTCCGCATTTTTAATCTCAGATCAACGACGTGGAAAGGAGTAGAAAGGACGGAGTAGAAATACAAAAATTTGGTTAAGGAAAGTTGGAATCCCACTTTCTGCTTTCTTCTAGCTCGTAAGTTCTATGGTTTAGAGAGATTCTGCATAGATCAATGGCATAGAAGGGAGTAGAAAGGTAGAATCAGAAAAATAAAAATTGAGCATAATGAAAGCAGAAATCCCGCCTTCTACTTTTTGCATCCCACAGCTTGATCTTAGATCAGCGGTTGGGAAAGTTTCTGTCTAAGATCAACGGTGTGGAAAAGAGAAACATGCGCAACTGATACGTAGATTTACCGATATGCGATATGGTAGGACCAACAAACTTTGATAGTGGATATTGAGGTGGATTTTAGATCCACGATCCATAATGATTTCGCTGGGAGAAGCTGCAGGGTCAGAAGAGATGTTATTATTGGCGGAAAGGGGTTAACTTGCAGGAAAAATTGATAGTCAGATGGGTATCGGGACGAAGATATATGACCGATATCCATTCCGCTGATGCAACATGCACGAAGAAAGTAACTTTTGAAATCAACGAAATTCTGTAGACCCCACAACATTCAACGACCGATCAAGATCCACTGATGAGAAAAATTCCACTGCCAGAACATGCGAGAAGAAATTAAATTTTAAAATTAGCAGAATTTAGATGCTCATGGCTAAATCTAAGACACGCGTCTACACAACATGGTTTGATTAAATTTATCAACATATGGGAAAAATCACGCTAGTTCAAAGTGTTGTTGGTTTAATTTTCCAGAACTCAGTGGAATTTTCCAGAGTGTGTAAGTCAATACATGTGTAGGTCTTCTGAGTATTTTCCAAACAGATCCACGGTCCAAAGTGATTTCGTAGGGAGAATGTGTGAGGAAGATAAGAATTAGAAAAATGAGGAAATGGAGTTAAAGGGTATAGGAAATGGATGGTGCAGATTTCATTTGGGAAAGATCAACATTCCAAACCAATTTCGATGGTTGAAGATGTAGGGATGAATTAAATTGTTGCAAGCCACTCGAAGATCCTTTGAATAGTCATTATCATCAAGCAGGCCTAAATCCCAAGTGTCAAATTTTCCCAAACTGATCCACCACTCACATTCCAACATGCTTTCCTGATTTGTTTGTGATCATGGCGAATCTACCAGATCGAAATTTGTTAGGATTTTGTGTGTGCGAGTTTAATTCCTGTATCATAACTAATTTTTGGCTATGTTTCGGGGTTTTTCTCAAGAGATTAGTACTCTATAAATATAGCCTCAAGAGAGGAAGAAAGGGTTTGACATTCATTTTGAAGCCTTTGGGCTTGGTTTTGTAGCTCTGCAACTCTTCTTGGGAGCATTAAAGAAAAGTATGCCCTGAATGTATGCGATTCATCATGGTTCTCATTGTTTATTCTATTTTCCCTTGTTTGCTTCATTTCATGTATGTGTAGTTTCTACTAATGCGTTTCTAGTTGTATGTAAGGAATTCGTTCTCTGTTAAGCACTCCTTGCATCAGATAATGTGTTTGTTATGTGTTCATGGTAAATTTCTTGGAATTCATCCTTTGTTAGATGCTTTATTTTAGTTATCAACATTCACTATTTCTTCTGCTAAAGGTGTTTCAGGAGATTCATCCATAGATAGGTGCTTCCTGTCTCATTGGGATTCTTCTCATTTCCCCTTGCCATCTCTAAAAGATATTTTGCTGAATACTAACACCTATTTTTCCTCAGAGTACAAAGGTTATCACTGGTCATTATTTGCTGTAAAGTCCTTGAATGTTTCATCTTTTGACTCCATTTCCCAATGGTATTGAATATCTATCTATCTTACACTCTTTAAAATACAAACAACCCTTCCCCTCATAAATATAGCCTTTTGAATGCTTGTTTAAAGCTATATGTGTATGTGAATGACCCTGTGACAAAGAGAGAGCCCTTTCTAACTATATAGGATAGAATACAATCTAAATATTGGTTTGAAATGGTTACTCCATTGATTCTCCTACCACAACCATAGGAAAATTATTGGGTGATAACATCTTGGTGTTGTTACTAGGGACTAATTGCTATTATCTCCTCGGGGAAATGACATTTTCCTAGTTCGACGACCTGGTTGAGCAGTCGGTCCTAGATAGATGTTGGTTGTATATGCTTTGGCGACTCCACTCAAAGCTTCTGGAAGGTGACTCCACTAGAAATACTGGCGACCAAAAGGACCAATAAAGGGAGGAGGGTTCAAATCTTCCATGTGTATGAATGACAGAGTTTTATATTTGACTGTTGATTGTGAACAACGGTCAAACATCAAGAAGGTTGTGCCTCTTTCACATGGCGACTCCATCTTCAAATAGTCCAGTCTTTAGAATTTTCTATGGCGATTCTACTAGGGAAATGAGCTCACTTCAAAGACATGGAAAGCCACGGTGAAAAAATAAGGTACTCAAGTGTGAATCTTCTCCAAGATATCTTATCCTTTCATGTAAATTTTTTCCTATCATTTTCTAATCTTGTCAAAGGAATTTCCCATTGTTCATTGTACTCAAAACAAGGCCATGGATTTACCCCTATATATCCTTATTTAAGAACTGAAAGTATCTCTTCATCTTGTACACATTATTTGGACCGAGATCCTTCATTCGAGCCACATAAGAACAATGATCATCCATATTATTAACGCCCAAAGACTCAAACAATTTAATGGGGAGACGGGGTATTCAGCCGAGGAACACTTGGGATGGTTTTCAGACTAAAGAAACTTGGAGGAAGTAGACTATGAGTATATTAAAGTTGGATTGTTTTCCCAAAGTCCTGTTGGAGAAGCAAGAAAATGGTTCACAAATCTTCCGGACAACTCCATTTTGAACTATCAATCCTTTGAAGAGTCTTTCAAGAACAAATGGGAAAACAAGAAAGACCCCAGGAAGTGTTTGTCCCAATTCCATTCCACGAAGAGGAGGGAGAGTGAATATGTCTAGGAGTTTTTTGACAGATTTATGAAAGTATATAATGCCATCCCTACCGAGTTCAAGCCTCCCCATGGTTCTTCGCAACTCCAATATGCTAAAGCTTTTGATAGTGAATTTACCTTATGGATGAGTGAAAGAAAATCAACCTCCCTGGACGATATGATGAATTATGCCATAGAGATAGAGATAAACCCAACTGATGCTAGAGAGAAAAGGAGAGAAGATTGTTGAGCCACAAAAATACCACATTTTATTCATCTTTCCTATACCATTTGTCACCTTTATTCCTATCTTATCCTTCCATAAAACCATTAATATTCACCACTTTCATAATAAATATGGGTTTATATTACCATTTTCCAAATCATTTATTTTTGAGTATTTTGAGTGAATTTGTGGTTAATTATTGAGAAAAATAACATATTTTCATTATACTTTGGATGAGTTTGGTGATGTTTACAGGTGTCTTTGAAGACTTTAACAAGCTCAAAAGTGACCACCTAGCCTCAGATTCGAATTTCATCCTCAAGATGTGGGCTAACTTCAAGGAGAAGATCATGTAAATGTGGAGAGAATATCTCATCCAATATTTGTTGAGGATTTGAAGGGATGAGTTCTAAATTTGTTGAGGATTTTGATGGATAAGTTGAGAGAATAGTGGATATGTAATTATGATTAGTTATCTTGAATTCATGTATAAATAGGAGGGCTCTCTCCTCATTTTGGTTCGAGATCTCTCTAGTGGTTTGGAAGTAGAGAATAGTTTAGAGTTAGTCATATTCAATATTTTAGAGTTAGTCTTATCCTTCCATAAAACCATTAATATTCACCACTTTCATAATAAATATGGGTTTATATTACCATTTTCCAAATCATTTATTTTTGAGTATTTTGAGTGAATTTGTAGTTAATTATTGAGAAAAATAACATATTTTCATTATACTTTAAAGTTGGATGAGTTTGGTGATGTTTACAGGTGTCTTTGAAGACTTTAACAAGCTCAAAAGTGACCACCTAGCCTCAGATTCGAATTTCATCCTCAAGATGTGGGCTAACTTCAAGAAGAAGATCATGGAAATGTGGAGAGAATATCTCATCCAATATTTGTTGAGGATTTGAAGGGATGAGTTGTAAATTTGTTGAGGATTTTGAGGGATAAGTTGAGAGAATAGTGGATATGTAATTATGATTAGTTATCTTGAATTCATGTATAAATAGGAGGGCTCTCTCCTCATTTTGGTTCGAGATCTCTCTAGTGGTTTGGAAGTAGAGAATAGTTTAGAGTTAGTCATAGAATGGATTTCTGATTGTAATGGAGATTATTCTTTGATGCAAATTCTGCACTTTTCCATGTTAATATAGATTTTCAGCATTTTCTTTCTTATGAATTGTTAGCATAGATTTATCGTGAGCTCACAAGTTATTATCGATTGCTTTATACCAGTTTATTTCATGCAATTTCAGTCTTTCTTTATCAAGTAAATTTATGCAATTTCATGTTTTTTGAAATTAGATATATTTGCATATAATTTCCTGTTTTCATAACTTAGATTTAATTTTAGTTGTAGAATAAGTTAATAATACTCTGCCCTTGCATATATTTTGTATGTACCTCACAATTTTACGCTCTCTCTGGTTGACAATTAAATTGTTGGATATCTGTTATAATTTGCAAAATGTTTTGTACCAACATTTTGGCGCCGTTGTCGGGGAGGTGCTAAAAGGGATACGAGTTTAGATAGATAGATAGATTACTTTTACATTACACAGCAAGGGGGGGGGGAATGGTAATATGCAAGGACACCTTCACTACAGAATTTCTGGAATTTCCGTGGTGTAACATCTAGACGCATCCACTATAGTGGGGTGCCCCAAAGCCTTGTTGTTCCTTTGTTTTCACAAGTGTGTTTATTTTTCTGCAAATGCGAGTTTGTTTTTATGCAAGTTCTGTTTTACGGTTTTGTAGTATAAAGTTTGGATTGCTTTTATTTTTGGGCTAGCCTTTATTTCATACTAACTTGCTTCTAACTTTGTATCTATTCATTCTTTTTTTTGTATAGATTTTTGTGCACCTTTTTATTTCTGTTTCTTTTTGCACTCGTTTTGTGCTGTTGTTTTTTTTTGTGCTTGTCATGTACTCGTTTTTTCTAGTACCTGATTTGATTCCAGTAAAATAATTTTAGGATGAGCATAAGCCTAGAGCAGCTCACCCAGATCCTAGTAGAAGCAGGGATCTCCTTCTTAAAAAGAGGATATCTTAATAGTAGCTAAAATATTTACTATTCCTCCTGAAGAAAAAGAAGAATCAACAGTTGAATAATTATGCACATCATATGAGGAGCAATTATGTGAGAAGAAGATCAAGAAGGATGAAGAAGGGATCTCAGGTGATTAAAGCCATGAAGAATATCCTGCAAACAGGAGTGTTATCACTCCAGGAAACTCCTCTAGGTTGCAGCTCGAGGATGCTTGGTAACTTAAATGTTTTTAATGGTTTTTCTAAATGGATCAAGTCAAATGACCTAAAGGACCTCACACACCCAAGACATGCATAAAACTCAATCAAAAGATAAGGCTTCTAACCACCAATGTTCAGAGAGTTGATAATAGGGTGAATAAATGAAGAACTTACTATGCTGGTTGATTCATATATAAAGCAATCACATATGAATGGATAATCATAACAAGGAAAAATCCTAGCAATTCAATTCATCAACACATAGATAGGATGATAGCTATCGGGTATTAGATAAAAAGTATAAACCTGAATCAGACATTCAAGCACAAGTACAAAATAGAAAAAAGATGGAACCTAAACATATAATGACAAAAGAGCTTATATTAAATGATGAATAAAATGAGAAGCTTGATAACAATAAGAGTCTAAAAGTCTCCGAAGTCCAACCTTTGCTTCAACATAAGTCTTAGGCTTTATAGCCTTTACAAATTTATTTCAGATCTTGAAAAGTTGGATCTGATTTACTAAAAATAGATACAATAACTGTTTTTGCAAAATTAGGTAAAAAAACCCTAATTTAAGTGCTAGTCTATCTAACTCTAATACTTGTTCACTCCTTGAACTCTTTGATAGCTGTAGTAATTACTGAAGTAGAGCTATGACCTATTATCTGATAGATAAGTCACGGTTTGTCCAAAGCAGGTAGGGTTTGTAACCCTTTTCACCTTGATGGCACCCTCAAAACTGGAACAGACCCCCTCCACTAGTGATTTTAATCACTTTTCAGCTTCATAATTCACCCCTCAGGTGTTTGTATTTGCCAAAACTAGTTCTATGTGTAAACATATCATTTTGCACCCTTTTGTGCTTTCGGTGGTTAAGGAAACATAATCTTGGGTCTATAAGCTGTCGAAAGCTTTGCTTTTGGTGGTTAAGGAAACAAAATTCTGGGTCTATAAGCTGTCGAAAGCTTTGCTTTCAGTGGCTAATGAACAGCTTCTACATCCAACTAAGCCACCAAAAGCTCTATTTCTACAAAATTTTAATTAGCCTTTTAATCATCCTTTTATAGCTTTTACCTCTGTCCTTCCGGTATTTCTTCAATTTGCATAGGGTTTGACAGAACAACAACATCATGAGCTGCCTTAGGATCTTGAAAGCTTGTTACTGCCTCTGCCAGGGTTTCCAGTGCAAAGTGAGCTTGAGAGATAGGGTTTGAGTTTTTCTTCTGCAACCTCGACAGTCTGATCATTCTATAGAGACTGGAGTTGTCCTTCATTAAGCTTAGATTTCTCCTTTTCAGCAGGACATACATCCCTCTCATTTCTAGAAGAGAATTGTGCAACTTAGTATTCTTCTTGGTTAATATTGCATTATTTCTTTTGATCGAGTCTGTCTAAGACCTCTAGTTCATGTATTTTCCCTAATAGTTGTTTGATTATCTGAGACCTAGGTTTGCTTGAGGAAGTCTCTGCCATTGGTTCCTCTTGACCTTCCCTTGGTGTTGGTGAGGGAAACTCTTCATGTTCTGCTGCAACATGCTTTGCTAGGTCAACTTCCTACTCCTTTTCTTCTTCTGAGTCTACGGTAGGGTAGGTTAAGTATATTTTCACCTTGTGTTGGGGCCTCCTTCTCCTTTCCACTGAAGTCCAGATTTATTTTGGCTTGGTTGATTTTAGAAGTTGAAGAGGGCTGATCCACTGTCACTGGTGAGATAGCCCTCAGGCTTCCTCTTGCCACTCCTAGGAGTGGTGGACTTCTTTGAAGGGGACTTTCCTTTGTCTTTTGGCTGTAAGCTTGTTTCAAACTCATTCTAGAATAAGAAATATGTCCATGCTATGTTTCTTCTTTGTAGCAATTCTTGGACAATGAGTTTTATCAGATCATGGTGAGATAACCTCCCTGCGATTTTGGTGGGTTGGGCCTTGACCTGGTGGGCCATCTTGGTTAGGCTCTTGTGGAGTTAGAAAGGTAGGTTTGAAGGGATCCTGCCTATAAAATGGTTCATCAATTTAAAGTGGTATATCATCACCTTGTTATACTTACCTTCACAGGTTATATAAACCAGGATTGCTTTCAATAACTGCTGCCACTTCTCCTCAAGCCAGGTGGATGGGATGCTTTTATTCCATACTACGTTCTTGTGTTCAGGATTTGAGTAGGACCTGAATTCCACATCCTTAGTAATGATGGTCTTGAACCATTTCTCCCAGTCCTTGGCAGTTCTGCTACTTCTTCTATTAGGGTTTCATTAACCTGGAACTCTTCCTTGCCTATCAATTCCTTAGATCCATCAAAAGAAAGAGCAAAGGCTTCTGCCACTTGCTGGTGGGAACCCTCGATTTTCTCACAGAACCTGTAACAACCTGCATATTTGAAGAATTGGCATACTTCTGGATGTGACTCAAGATAGCTAATGTCACCTAACTCTAGTCTGATGGAATGCCCTCCTCCTTTCTTCATCTTTGGACTGTGCTTCTAGTACCTGCAAAAATCAAAATTCGAATTCTATGAAGGAGACTAGCACGTTGGTTTCACAGATGGCCTGGAGCAGTGAGGATGCATGCAGAGAAATGTGGAGTGTACTGAGGATATGGTGCTGATTTTTAGGGGTTAATCAGTCGATTGGTACTTGAGTAAGAGGACGGTAAACTCTGGTGACCATGAGATAGCTAGTACAACAATCATTTGACTGGAACTTGATGTTTTATGGTGGTTCAATTGCAGTCGTTGGACAGATGGAGGGTAGGCTAGGGTTTTGGTCTCTATCAGTCACTTCAGTTCAATAACAACCTTCTATTCACCAACTCATGATTTTCTGTAATCCCCCAGTCTTTTTCATGATTAAGTGCTTGAGCACGACATTCCTCATGTTGACGATCTTTGATTTCAATGGATATGCTAATCGTTTTCCTCTTTTGGCATTTTTGACGGTTAAGGAGATCTTGGGTCTAATTTGTAAGCTGCCGAAAGCTAGGCTTTTCAGTGGCTAATGAACTGTTGGTATGTTCGCCTAAGTGACCAAAAGCTCCTTTTCCAAAATTTCATTAAAAACGAAGTCAACAAGCTTTCGGTGGTTAATGTATTCTTGGACCAAATTGTTAAGCTGCCGAAAGCAGGGCTTTTCGGTGGCTAATGAACTATTGAAAAGTTCTCCTAAGCCACTGAAAGATCCCTTTTCAAAATTTCATTAAAAACAAAGTCAACAGGCTTTCGGTGGTTAACGCAGTCTTGAGTCCAAATTGTTAGCTGCCAAAAGATGGTATTTTCGGTTAATGAACTATTGAAAAGTTCACCTAAGCCACCGAAAGCTAAACTTTCAAATTTCTTAAAGAACAGAACACCAGGCATTCCAATTTTTTTAATCACCCAAACATCTTTCATAATACACCCTGAAACCTTCATTACTATGCAAAAATAAATTGTCTGAGTTTGACTTATTGAAAATTAATTTATTTAGGAGATAACAGGGAGCTGCATCGAATGATGGATTCAAGTAAGTACTAGGTTAGATTGGTTCTATTTTCACTTTTATTTTATTACTTTTCATTTTCAGTATTTAATTTTCTATATTACAACATATTCTATATTTAATTTTCAAAATTAAATCTTAATCTTTGTTTACTTTTGTTAGATAGATGGTTACACTAGCAGTTTCATTACACTTAAATGATTATAATTTTTCATTTAGAATAGAGTAGGTAGGTTTTTGTTTTTGTTTTCAGTTAAAAATTAGCTTTGTTTTAATTTACTTTAATGTTTCTATTTTGTTAAAATTTTATTTCTAAATAGTCTTAATTACTATTGCTTTTTAAGTTTGTTAGGAATTAAAAATAATTTTAATCTTTTAAATCTAAAATTTTTTATGAAATTTTTGGTCTCTTTCTATTTTTATTTCTCATTTAATAATTTCCTAGTCATCCTAGAAATAAAAAAAAATGCATTGAGAATTAGTTTTTTTAATCATTAAAAATAAAATAAATGAATTAATAAACAATATATATCATAAAGTTTGCATTAAGAATTATTTAGATTTCAATCTTTTTAATCTAAAAGTACTTTTTTCTTCTATTAGAAATAGTATAAAAAAAACAATGTTTATTCATTTTAAATATTAGTTTTAAGTTTTTCTAATTTTTTTTTTATAAAACTAGATCTATAAACATTAAAACATTTTAAAATTTAAATATTAAATATTAAAATTAAAAATTAAACATCAAACATTAATATATCTAGATAATAAAATTTTCAACAAAACCTGCAAATCTTAATATATATAAAATAAAATAAAAAAATTGAAATAACAGATCAAACGATCTATTTTTCAGCCTATTCCTTTGGCCCATCTTTAACCTATTCTTTCAGCCTATCTTTTACCTATTCTTTCAGTCTATCTTCCGGATCTGTACAGGTTGAAACCTGCAAAAATTTAGAAAAACGAATAAATTAAAAATAAAAAAAAACTTTCTAAAACCCTAGTTTTCTGTGCATTGTATCATTCATCCTCTCATGTTAAAACTTGCAAAAAAAATAGCAAATCAAATCGATAATTTCACCGATTAAGGTTTGTATGGACTTGAGAGGACCAACTATGGCTCCATTAGATTCATCCAATTATACTTCAAAGTATATTGGCTGGTTGGATGCCTTTACCTAAAATTTGTTGCAGGATCACTATTTGAGATTGAGTTGCCAGCTCTTCTCGCTTATGTCCTTCCCCATTACTTACACCTGCATACTGAAACAATAAGGGAGACCAGTGAGAAGACTCTCAATGGCCGAAAATTGTTTCCAAACCCAACATTCTCATCGTACTGGCCCTTGACTTCTCATGTGAGACGAATATTTGAGAATATTTCATTTAAGATTTCTCTCGAGTGAAAGCCGAGTCGATACCAGAAATCCCAAACTAACTCTTGCCGTCATCATGGGAATGAACCACGCCGACAAACGAGAATGGGAACAAACAGATGGCTAACAACAAGTTCTATCTATAGTTGAATTCATTAACACATTCAATCTAACGAATAGACTACCAATAATTACGAGATTGTGGATCACTGAAGAAAACGACTTCCTAACCGAATTTGCCATGTGTATCCATAAATTTAATGATGGATCTTTCCATTTCCTCTGTCCATAGTCGATCTATGCATCATATACAGTCATGAATGCATCGGTAAGGGGAAATCCCCAAATAATCTGGCTAATTTTATGCCCCTCTTTCTCTCCACAGTTGGAAACTAAAAATGTCAACAATCCCCAAGATTCCGTCTACATATAGAACCTGCAGGTACGAACTGCATGGGATTTCTTTGCTTTTAGTCTTTCTATTCGAGCCATCTATTTTAGCTTCGTGTTCCTGGTTATTTTTCCTTGTAGATATGTAGTCCTCTGTCAATCTGAGACCTCGCTGTTCAGCTGCGCAGGTTCTCTGGATGGTTTCTGTGCACTAGGGTTGAAGAACAGCTGCTCTGTATCAATGGATCAACTAGGCCAGTTTTAAGTTGTTCCATTATGGTGAATGGGAAGACCAAAGGAAAAACTACAGCTAGTGACAAGGTCGAGGTTAAGAAGGATATCTCTATTTTCGAGGTGGAGGTTAAGGAAGATAAAAGTTATGAAAATCCTAAGGAACCCACGAACATGGCCACAAATGAAGCTTCTAATCCTGCTCCGGAGGAGAATACTGGAGAGGAAAATCGCAACAAGTTGCATATTTAATATCACCGAACCCTTCCAAGATTCATTTCTGTTTAAACTAATGATACCTATACCAGATTTAGTTTCATTTAATATAGGAAAGCAAGAACGTAAATTTTTTAGTCTTAATGAACGGTTATGTACGAATTACTATGGATTTTTTTCTTGTTACTCAATCGGATAGAAAACACCTGAATCGTTAAATAGAATCTAATTCTAAATTGTTCTAAAAACATAAAATTACAATATATTTAAATCTTTATATAATAAATTCGATTTTATATTCCAATTACAAAACAATCCACATTATTAAAAGAGGTACCACTACATTTACATAACCAACTATAATGAAGAAACCCATTTGTATTTCTCAGTAGAAATGTTGCTTATGAAGCATCCTGGATCTCCTCAACGGCTTGCGTGAAACACTTGGAAAGCATATCTGCATTGGACGGAGAAAGGATCTAAGTATCCCTTCGGTCATCCAAAGAGAGCGTAGTGAGAGAGTATGGACAAAGCTGCAATAACGCCATTACAAACTTTTTTTCCTTTTAGAGTAAATTGATGAGAAAACTACAAATCACCTCAGATGAAAGCGTATTCATGGTGTCTAACTACTCGCATCAAGCCCCGCATTATAGCACCGCTTTTCCCATGCAAACAATTATCCCGCATTGAAAAGAAAAAGTACCTGGAAGAAAAACAGGATATTAGCATTTCACCTTTGCTTAGAACAACGGAAGTTGAAAGAGGAGCCTGGATTAAAGAGCGTTGTTAAAGAGCCCTGTTTAAATAGGAGCACAGTAAAGAAAGTGGAGCCTAAAGAGCTTAGTTATGTTGAAATATTGTAACTTCGAAAAATATTTTATATGTATCTTTTTGTGGCCCCCGATGGTCCTACCGGGAGAACCACTTGTATTACATTGTACCTCGATGCTTCTAATCAGAAGAACTAATAAGAGTCATGAGGTAGTCCCCTCTAATTGTAAAGGTGGGTCATCAGCACCCCAGTGTGGTTACTTGAGCCTACATGTGTAACTCAAGCCTACATGATTTAACTTGAGCCTACATGTCAAATGAGTTAACTTAAGTAAATGGATGAATATAAATAGAGGTGTAGTGCTCCTCATTTGTGACACACACACTCTCACTTGTGTAGCGCATTAGTGGAGAAGAGAAGTAGCCGGAGAAGGAGGAGGATCAGGATTTGATCTCCTTGCTGGTTTTATCTTTTATCTTTTTGGGGCATCTATATTGAGGAAGCTTTTGCTGGGTTTTTCCCTTTAGGGTTTTCCCAGGATAAATCTTTTTGTTCCTTTTGTATGGTTGTGCTTGTCTATCTTTCAGTGATCCTTTTTATGCGGCTTTTGTTATGAAAATGAAATGAAATACTAATGTCTTAGCTAAGCATATGGAAATTTAACATGGTATCAGAGCTAACCTGAGAAGAAGACATTGTGCAGCTACAAAATCTAGGGATTCTTACTTTTTGGGTCTCTCTCCACAATCCATCAACAAAAATATGCTAGGCTGACTCTCCATTGAAGGGAGCATCTTTTTGTCGAAGTAGAATTCGATTTCGAGCATTTTCAGTTTTCGATGCGGAAATTAGGTCTTTCTACATAAGAGGAATTTTTGAGTGAGACTAGCATAGGATTGTTCTCCTCATAAAAAATGAAGTTTAGAGACCTAGAGCAAGAAATTTGGTTGGGTGAAACTCTGGGAAAGTCAAACCCTAATTTGACCCCTAGCTAGAAAAACCCTAAGTACTAAAACGGCTAAGTTTTGGTACATTTGATATATCCTGAGATTGGCAAAGGATCAGGGGCTGAAAATTGCAAGGGCCGAATATAAAATCCTGATGTACACTATTTCCACATTTCAGCCTCAGATTCACTATAGTCTGGGAGATATTATCCCTCCAAGTGAGGGTTCTAGCCTCTTCTAGAATTCATCCCTAAATAGGACACCTGGGGAGAACTGCAATATCTTGGGTTAAAAAGGTCCAAATGGAATTCCTGAATATTTCATGGAAATGGCACGGAATGTAATTTTAGTGGTCCAAATATCAGACTCATAAGATGAACCAGTGACACATGGAATGCCGTACAACTTTGCTGTTCTGAACAGTCCTGTAACAGGTCACCTTGGGAAAAGGATTATAAATCCCAAATGGTAAAACCAATTCTAATGAAACCTATGGTTTTGGATCAGGGACATGTGGGGTTACCTCTGTACGAAATTTTAGACATAGAGGATCAGTAATTTCAGAGATATCATAGAAACAGTAACAGGAATTTCTGCAGAAGAAATTGGAAATCTAGGGCTTCCTGTTCCGGGAGCTTCCCTCCACTAAGAAAAGGAGTACATTGGACAGATCCATTTGAAGAGATATATATGTCTATCCAATCAAATATGAAATATTTCAATTCTTTAAAATTAGGGTTTCTGTGATAAACCCTAGATCAGCGAGCTTCGGAACCAAGACGGACACCTCAAATCGGTAAGATCTAATCCTTTGCTATTTTCATTTGAGGTTCTCATTTCAAAGTGATCTATCACATCAGCTTGATGATAAGCTTGGTGAAGTTGACAAATTCCAAGCCTAGAAGTATATGATCTCTCTGAAGAAAATGGTTTGGACACCTACATGAGCATAGAGGTTCCAGTTCGAGAGGGAGATGAGGCTAGAAGCCTTACACAAGAAGAACTTGGTGAAGGCCAAGAAGATCATTGCTGATTCAGTCATGAATCAACTTGTACCACAAGTGTCTCCCCAAAGACACCGAATATGTTTGATTGACCAAGCTATTTGAAGATAAGAACTTAAATCAGAAGATAGCTTTGAGAAAACAGTTGAAGAATGTT
>LPNX010010735.1:376911-448881 GCA_001517045.1 Pseudotsuga menziesii | reverse complement strand
CTATGGCCTGAAGCAAGCTCCCAGAGCTTGGTATGGAAGAATAGATAGTTTCCTGATGAGCATGGGCTTTGCCAAGAGTAAAGTCGATCCTAATCTTTCCTACAAGGTTTTAGAAGATGTACCTATCATTCTATTACTATATGTGGATGACTTATTCTTGACAGGGAATGAGAAACAGATCATGGAATGAAAGAAGAAACTAGCAGAAGAATTTTAGATGAAAGACCTTGGGTTAATGCATTGTTTCCTAGGTCTAGAAGTATGGAAAAGTTCAGAAGGAATCTTTCTCAACCAGGGAAAGTATGTGGTAGAGATATTGAAGAGATTCAATATGTTGGAATGCAAAGTCATGGCCACACCCATGGACTCCAACTTGAAGTTGTTAGCTGATGACTCATTAGAGTTAGTGGATGTGACTCACTACAGACAGATCATTGAGTCATTGATGTACTTAACAAATACCAGACCAGACATTTTTTTTGCTGTGAACACCTTAAGTCAATATCTTGTTCAACCAAGACGGGTTCACCTAGTAGCTGCAAAACATGTGATGAGATATCTAAAAGGGACTATAGACTTTGGTCTATACTATGATGGTAGCCATGAGTATAGATTGTATGGCTACACAGATGCAGATTGGGCTGGAAGTATCTCAGACAGGAAAATCACATCAGGTAGATGCTTTTGTTTGAGGTCTGCTATGAGTTCATGGTTTAGTAGGAAACAATCCAGTGTTTCTCGTAGCATGGTTGAAGCAGAATACATAGCAGATTGCTCCACTAAGTTGTGAAGCCATATGGCTTCAGAAGCTGATATCAGGTCTCTTTGACCTGAAGATGGACACTACAATGATTCTATGTGATAAACATAGTTGTGATGACAAAGAACCCTGTGTTTCGACGTAACACATAGAAATCCGGTATTTCTACATACAAGATAAGATGCAGATGATGATATTGTAGATGCAGATGATGGTGATTCAGTATTTCTATACTGAATATAGAGATGATGATGTTTCAGTATTTCCATAATGAAGATATAGATGATGATGATTTCAGTATTCCCATACTAAAAATATAGATGATATTTCAGTATTTGCATATTGTAGATACAGATGATGGTGATTCAGTATTTCTATACTGAAGATATAGATGATGATGCTTTCAGTATTCACATACTGGAGATACAAATGGTGATAGTTCAATATTCACATATTGAATATGTAGATGATGATGGTTTGGATGATGATGTACTGACGAAGCCTCTGCCTCGAGTAGAGTTCAAACACTTTCGAGACAAGCTTGGTGTGGTTTGAAAAGATCTTCCCCGAAAGGGGGAGTAGTGATGTTGCAGTGGGATTGTATCATCCCTGGGAACTTTCCCTAAAGTGATCTGGAGACCTCGGTCTTTGAGAATGAAGAGGGATTGTATCATCCCGAGACATCTGTCCACAATAGATCCGGTGACCTTGGTCCTTGAGAACGTGGTGGGATTGTATCATCCCTGGGCACTTGCCCTAAAGTGATCCGGAGACCTCAGTCTTCGAGAATGAATAAGGATTGTATCATCCCGGGACATCTGTCCATAATAGATCCGGTGACCTCGGTCCCCGAGAATGTGGTAGGATTGCATCATCCTTGGACATCGTCCTAAAGTGATAGGGACTGATTCTCCCGTAATCAATCTGGTGGCTTCGGTCCTCGAGAATGTGGTAGTATTGCATCATCCTTGGACATAGTCCTAAAGTGATAGGGACTGATTCTCCCGTAATCAATCCAGTGGCTTCGGTCCTCAAGAATGTGGTAGGATTGCATCATCCTTGCACATAGTTCTAAAGTGATAGGGACTGATTCTCCCGTAATAAATCCGGTGGCTTCGGTCCTCAAGAATGTGGTAGGATTGCATCGTCCTTGGACTTAGTCCTAAAGTGATAAGGACTGATTCTCTCGTAATCAATCTGGTAACTTCGGTTGTCGAGAATGTGGTGGGATTGTATCATCCCTAGACTTTAAGTCCAAAAGTGATCCAAAGACTTTTTGTCTTTGAGTTGTGGATTGCAGGTTGTTGCTGATGATGATGATGCCGTACTGATCGAAAGATTAGAGTATGATGATGATGACGTACTGATTGAAATATCAGAGTATGATGATGATGACATACTGATTGAAAGATCAGAGTATGATGATGATGACGTACTGATCTAAAAGATCAGAGTATGATGATGATGCACTATGATTATGATTTTTCTGATCGAAAGATCAGAGTATGATGATGATGTTTCTATGTTGATGATGCTTTGATCGAAAGATCAGAGTATGATGATGATGTTTCTGATCGAAAGATCAGAATGTGATGATGATTATGATCGACATATCAGAATATGATGATGATGATGTGGCTACTGATTGAAAGGGAAAAGTGTTGATGATGATATTGCTGATCGAGAGGTCAAAGTATTGAAGATGTTGCTGCTGATCGAAAGGTCAAGGTGATGAAGATGTTGTTGCTGATCGAAAAGTCAAAGTGCTGAAGATGTTGCTGATCGAAAGGTCAAAATGATGAAGATGTTGTTGCTGATCAAAAGGTCCAAGTGCTGAAGATGTCGTTCCTAATTGAAAGATCAAAATGCTAAAGATGTTGCGGATCAAAGACTGAAGATGTTGCTAATGATGAAGACTGAAGATTGAAGATGAAGACTACATGATGTTGAAAAGATTCCAATTATTTATAGATGTGTTACCCTGTTGATGTTGATGATGTCCCCTATCTCCACTCTTGTTGTTGTTGATGTTGCTGTAGAATACCCTTCTCGTTAAGGGGGAGTGTTGAAATATTGTAACTTCGAAGAATATTCTATATGTATCTTTGTGGCCCCCGATGGTCCTACCGGGAGAACCACTTGTATTACATTGTACCTCGATGCTCCTAATCGGAAGAACTAATAAGAGTCATTGAAGTAATTAGCTTGAATCCAAATAAGACAAAAATTGTCATGTCATAACATGGAGGATGGGACTTAAAAATGGTATGGTCTTCCCCTTAAATTTAAGCATGGCTACCTAAATCATGATATGAAGAATTGCACTTCAATAGTAATTCCTTCTACATGTGAGATAAATTGGTCTATCCCTATATTAGATTAATGTGGATTATATTTAACATTGAAGCCAACCTCGAAAAAAAAGGATAAAAGTTCATAAGGCCATCTTATGTGTTATTCCTTTTCATCTTCTAGCATTGACCATTCTTCTCCTCACAAATAGGAAAAGCATCATGCATTGTTATCATGGATGAAACAACTATTGTGTCCTTTATAAGCTTAAAGGGTCACAAAAGGAACTTCAACACTGTGAAAAAATGTAGTAAAAGATTATTGTAATGTGATTTATTTAACTTTACAATCATGCCAAGAATATAACAAATTATGTAGAGGTTTATAATATTGTTCATGAGACAGAAGAATTATTTTAATGTATTAACCGTTAAAAATCAGACTATATACAACCCTGTTGCAGCTACAACTGTTTTCCCAAATTTTCAAATTTTGGACCCCTTTGTTAATTTTAGCATTGCCTAGAATCGTTTGGATCTATGAACTTTTTTGTTTTGCTTTAATTTTATACTTTTCAAGGATTACTCTCTTCCCGCGTTTCAGGAAGTTGCTTATGTTTGAAATTGTTGTGGGTTGCGGAATTTAGAGTCTATTTTGCTGCCCTTTGAGCTGCGTTTTCTTTTCGGAAGCCTGCTTCACATGCTAGCCAATGTTTCAGAGGTCATTTAAACAACTTATCGGAACCATGTTTCCTTAGGGAGCCTCCGTTGTGGAAATCGAACGATGATTATTCTGTAGGAGGATCTTAACTTCTTTGTTGTCGCATCATTTTGTTTGACTTGTTTATATTATCGGAGCCTGTAGTCTATTTATCTTTCCCCCTTGCGGCTCCCAAACGAACTAGGTATCCGCCATACAACTGCTCCGCCCACCGATGCTTTGTTGGGTCTTCGTCGCTTTGTCTTTTGGATCGAAGGCCGTAGTCTTTCCTACTCCACCCTTGCGGCTGTGCAATGCACTAAGTGTCCGACGTTGATGTCTTTCCGCTCGCCGACTGGGAACTCTTCCGCCTAGAATTTGAGTTTAGCTCTTTTGACTCCGATAAAATTAATGGTCTGACGGATCCCGTTTCCTGTTTGAGATCCACTGATGCGGCTACGGGTGAGACTACCCGGCCGATGTTTTAGTGTTTTAAGATGCCAATAAGTTTCGCTTTTCCTGTCGTTTTGTGAATTTTAAACCCCTGTATGGGCAGCAGTGATTTTGATGCTTATTAAGATTTTCACGACGAGAGTGCATTGCTGGGCCTTTTGTGATGACTTCTCGGTTTGTTGATGTAGTTTGATTTAAAAGATACGATCCTAACTAATAATAGATGTCGTTTAATTGCAGACAGACCCAAGAGATTTTTCAGGTTACCACTGCGCGAAGGTGTAGCTGGGAGACAAGCAGTGGAGAGGGAGCTGGGTAGTGTTAGGCAGAGTTTGTACCGAAACCGGTGGGATCTCAAGGAGGACAAATGAAAGACAAGGAAGAATCAATGGCGGAAAAATCCCAAGCTTGGAAAGATCTGTCAGTTACCAAGCAGATCTTGCTTTGTTGAGTACTCTAAAATGTAACGCATGAAGTAAATCATGAGTACTCACAGAAAAGACAAAATGGGGATATTAAACGGTTTGAGGAACCCAAAGGTCACAGGGTTGGGGAAGCCCAAGCGGTTACCTGTTTTGGTTTAAATATAGGAAAGTTAGAATTTACAGGAGCTTTTTCCTTGGAAAAACTTGTGAACTATTGTTTGTAAGAGGAACTATTTCGTTTTACAATAAGAAATTACAAATTTTGCCTGTTGGAGAAGGTGATATGTGGAATGTTTCAATGTGATAAATGAACAATGTTGAAGGGGAACTATTTCGTTTTCAACTGTGTTTCATTAACTGTGAGATTGTTCTAACTTTCTGAACCTGTGTTCTTACTGGAATGTTCTCTAGTATATTCTGTGACATTTTCCACTATGAGTAATGGAAGTTTTAACTGTTGATGAGCCATATTGTCATGTATACATGACAATACATGACAATACATGACAATACAAGTCAATACATGACAATACAACCCATCAACAGTTTGGAATCTATGAATTTAACAGAGGTAGGAATGGACAATTTTTGCACTTTCCACCAACAACCTCACTCTGAAAAGAATTGTCCTCAATGGATAAACTCAATGACGTTGGTTATGAATCAGCTGTTGGAATCTAAATTAACAACAGATGAAGATGAAGAAGGAAATATAGTAATACATCAACAAAAGAACAAGAGGATGAGACCATGGTTCTATGGGACTGTGTTTCGTTATTTGATGTCAAGGAAGAAAGGGTTTTGGGACATGAGGACATAATGGAAACAAATGTAACAACAAGAAGACAAGGGTTGGCTAAAGAAAACAGTCTCATGCTCCCAAAGATTAAAAGGCTTCAAAGGAATGTTAAGAAATTTCAAAATAACTCCTCAGCTAATGAAGTTTCGGAATTCACCATCACCAGTCAAGATCCTAGACAGACTAACGTGTTCACCAAGCCCAATGAAGAAAAAATAAATAATGGTAAACCAAAACCCACCGAACCTAAGATGGAATATGACATTGTGTAAGATATAAAGAAGGTAAGGGGAATATCTCGTTATTTGAAATGTGTAAGGTACTGCAGCAGAAAGAAAATATTTTGAAAGCACTTGAAGCATCAGAGGAGGGGCTGCCCACCGACAATCAACCCAAGGAAGAAAAAAATGGAGAAGCAAGCATAGGAGGTAAGTCTAAGAGCAAGAATCCACCGTTTCTCCTCACTTTTGAAATTTTTAACCACAACGTACATAATTGCTTGGTAGACTCAGGGGCATCGGTCAATGTTATGCCACTGTCGGTCTACAAAAGGATAAATGGATAGCCTAAACCATCGACCTGGAGGGTTGTTTAGTTGGATAGAACGAATGTGAAGGTAATTGGGGAAATGGAGGATGTTCTAGTCCGCTTATCTTCGAATGATAAGGTGTGTCAAGTTATTGATATTGTGGTGGCCGACATACCAGACGCTTATGGGCTTGTTCTAAGCAGGGTCTGGTCGGCAAAGCTAAACGGATATTTTTCCTCAGATTGGTCACATCTATGGCTGCTATATAAAGGAAGCCCGAATCAAATCAAAATTTTGAGGGAGCCCCATATGAAATACAACGTTACTCAGTTTGAGGGAAAAAATGAACCAGTGGATTCTGTTTTGGGAAATTACTTTATTGAGTTAGAACCAGGAAATTACCAAGTAGAAGAAGCTAGCAACACATCAGACGCTCAGCCTGATCTCCTTCGGTTTTCACAGGCTGATGAAATCGATTGTAAAATAGTAGACTTAGCACTAGAAGTAGATTCCCACACAATAGTTAGCGATTTCTGGACACTCTTTTTTGACGGATCTAAAACGTTAGAAGGGTCAGGAGCCAGCTGTGTCTTGATGGACCCCAAGAAGAACAAAAATTTTCTTTCATGTAGGTTAGAGTTTGAATGTACAAATAACACAGATGAATATGAAGCGTTGGTTCAAGGTTTAAGGAAAGCGATTGAATTAAAGGCAAATAATCTGAAAGTGTTTGGAGATTCTAAAATAATTGTAAAACAAATTCAGAATCAAATACATTGCATTTCTCCTCACTTAAAAGCTTATCAAAATGAGGTACGGGATTTACTCAAATGTTTTAACGCATTTAATATTGTATCAATTCCAAGACTTAAGAATGCAGCAGTTGACTTGTTGGCCACATCAGCTGCTAGGCTTGTGCCCTCTAATAATCGGTGCTCTGTTGAATTGCTTTTCAGGCCCTCGGTTCCTGATATGATTACCAACCTACAAGTGTTCGACGACGATCAGTAGAATATAGAATGCTTAACGAATGACGAGGTGTTTAAAGGGGCAATTATTGATGATGAAGAACATCAGGCCGAGCTGAAATTTGATAATTTCATCCCTAAAGGAGTCGGAACCTTAGAACGGATGTTTGATTTAAATAAAAAATTTAGAAGACCAGCAAATGCGAAGACTCATAGCTCATCTCTACAGTTCGAATTGATTAATTTGGGGACTGAGACGAAGCCTAAATATGTGAATCTTGGAAAATGTTGTTCACCAGCGGAAAGAAATAAGTTCATCGGTCCTTTTAATCAATATAAAGATGTTTTTCCCTGGACATATGAAGATCTGAAGACATATGACACCAGTATCATCCAGCATGTTATCCTCATCAAATATGGAGTCAAACCTTATCAGCAGCCTTGAAGGAAAATGCACCCAAAATTGGAACCTCTAATCCAGAGTGAAGTTAAGAAATTATTGGATGCTAGAATCATTTTTAAGGTTAGACACTAAGAATGGGTCTCAAATCTAGTACCAGTGAGGAAGAAATATGGAGAAATCAGGTTATGTGTGGATTTCAGAAACTTAAATCGTGCTTCAGATAAAGACAATTATCCTGTTCCACCCATGGAGCAACTACTACAAATGGTTTCAGGTTCTGAACTATTCTCTTTATTAGACATATTTTTAGGCTACAATCAAGTATTAGTAGCTAAAGAAGACAGATTGAAAACAACATTTAGGACCAGGTGGGGAACTTTCGCTTACAGAAGAATTCCCTTTGGGCTTATAAACACTGGAGCTACGTTCCAAAGGGCTATGGACATAGCTTTTCGTGGTTTGATTGGACGCAGTGCTATAGTATACCTCAATGACATCATGATATTCTCAAAGAGGAGAGAAGAACACGTGTTTCATCTAAAGCAGATTTTTGAACGTTGCCGAAAATATGGTATCTCACTCAACCCCAAGAAGTGCGTGTTCATTGTTACAGAGGGTAAGTTGTTGGGTCACGTGGTTTCAAAGAAGGGAATCTCCATAGACCCAAAAAGGATCAAAGCCATTGAACAGATTCCCTTGCCCCATAATAAAAAGGGCATGTAATCATTTATGGGGACAATAAACTTCGTGCAAAGGTTTGTGCCATATTTTTCTCAAATTGTTAAACCTTTGCAGAAAATGGTAAAGCAAAGTGTACAATTCAAGTGGACTGAGGTTGAGAAGAATGCATTCAGCAAGATTAAAACCATTGTTGCACACGCACCCTCCCTCAAAATCCCAGATTTCGATAAAGATTTTATTCTGTACACTTTTGCATCTGATGATTCGCTAGCAGCTGTGCTTACTCAGAAGGAAGATGGGGGAGATCAATTCCCCATATATTTTATGAGCACTGGTCTGCAAGGGGCCGAATTGAATTACCCGGCTATAGATAAACAAGCTTACGCAGTGTTCAAAGCAGTGAAACAATTCAGGCCCTACATACTAAAAAACCGAACCAAGGTAATCGTCCCACACCCAACTGTGAGGTCTCTTTTTGTACAGAAGGAGTTAGGAGAAATAAGGGGTAATTGGGTAACAGCTCTTCAGGAATATGACCTCGATTTCAAGCCAGTTCTATAGTTAAAGGGCAAGGGTTGTGCAGACTAATGACTGAAAATAGAAACAATGAAGAACATGCCTGGGAAGATGAGGCTGAATTACATTTGATGGATGTATGTCCTCTTTTCACAGCCCCAGAATCTTGGTATCGAGACCTTGTGCATTACCTTCAGACAGGATCGTTGCTGGAACATTGAAATTCTAAGCAAAGAAGAGCATTGAGTCTTAAATCAGCCTCATATCAAATTATTGAAGGAATATTATTCAAAAAAAATTACGATGGAGTTCTTCTTAGATGCTTAGAGAAAGAAGATGTGAAGAAGGTAATGTCATATTTGCATGATGGGCCTGTTGGGGGACATTTTTCTGGAGATACTATAGCTCATAAAATTCTTAGATCCAGATACTATTGGCCCACATTATTCAAAGATGCACACGCCCATGTCAGAAAGTGTGACATTTGTCAAAGATGTAGTGGAAGACAAGCTAAAGCAGTAGGACCATTGAAGCCTGTGATGATAATAGAGCCTTTTGAGCAATGGGGGTTAGATATCATTGGGGAGATAAAGTCGAATTCTTCCCTGCAACACAAGTATATTCTGACAGCAATCGACTACTTCACTCGCTGGGTCGAAGCCATCTCATTGCACAAAATAAATGAGAATGCGGTCATAGACTTCTTGCAAGACCATATTATGACCAGGTTTGGAGTTCCAATTTCTTTAGTTTTTGATAATGCTACTTAATTTTCCTCAATAAGATTAACTACTTTTGCTCATGAGAAAGGGATTAAGTTGCATTACTCTGCTAATTACTATCCACAGGGAAATGGCTTAGCTGAATCTACAAACAAGAACCTAATTAGGATTTTAAAAAAGATGGTGATAGAAAATCAGAGGAGTTGGCACTCAGCTTTACCAAATGCCCTTTGGGCTGATAGAGTCACCCCCAAGTCTTCGATAGGAGTGTCTCCGTATACCCTTGTGTATGGTAAAGAGGCCATTCTACCCCCCAATATCATGCTACCCTCTTCCATTATAGCTCAAGAATCTAGAGGATCGGATAATGAAGTCTTGCAAATGAGGATATATAATCTCCTGAAGGCAGAAGAGTCTCGATCTAAAGCCAAAGAATGCTTTAAACAACAACAAGAAGTAGTAAAGAGATGGTTTGATAAACACAAGGATGGAACAAAATATTTTGAGGTGGGAGATTTGGTTCTCAAGTGGGACCACCCCCATGATGAGAAAGGAAAAGACATGAAATTTCAGCAGTTGTGGGTAGGTCCTTTCCAGATTGCAGCAAAGCTTGGCCCCTCAAGATTTACAAGGGTGGGAAGAGAACTTACGAGTAAATGGTTTAGTTCTCAAACCTTATTTTTCCTGAGTTTATTTGTGTTCTTCTATCTTGTATATAAATAATATGGCTTGACCGTTTTCTTTGAATTACGGTAGTTCAGTTTTGTTTTAGTTTAATTCTACCGATTTCAATAAAGGAGGCAAACCCGCGGTTGCATGGAGAACATCAGAATTTTGGAATGATTAAAGTTCTTGGGTATAAGACTGTGTATTACTGTTTATCTAAAAGAATTTATTCTATTTTAGCAGTTTTCTCGAGTGGCTATGTACACATTGAAGTCATGCTTAACCCTTTTAAAATAAACCAGAATCCAAGGGTCTAGAATACTATCTTGAGGCTCCATCCATATCACATTTAAATTGTCCTAGGGAGTTATAGCAAAGGGCCCACGGAAAGGAAGCAGGGTAAACATTATATTATATATAAATGATCCCATGCCAAGAATTGTATGCCAAAAGGTAGATAAGAGTCAAAAGCTCCTACGAAAGCATTATGTATCAAAACAGATGCTGAACCCATAAGTACTAAATCGCCAAAAGTTCCTCTCCATCCATGAGCTGAAAATTGAATACATCTCTCACACAAAAGGACACTATGGATAGAGGAGCCTGAATTAAAATTCAAAAAGAAAGGCATGCAGGAGGACTCATGTGAAAAGACAAAAGTTCAAAAGCACCAAAGGGTGCAAAATGGCATGGGAATGAGGAACAAAGGAATATTTCTGTTTACCATATGCTACAATCCTGTGGTGTCCAAGCTGACAGCTACCTAAAGATAGAGGTAACAAATGAAATTCATCTTCCTAGCCTCAAAAGAGTTATCTTGACTTGAAAATCCTGGTTTCCACTCTCCTAAATTGGACTATCATCAATGATTAAAAGTACATACATTTGCCACTTGAGAAATCCAGATATCTAGAAGAATTCAACAGGTTCGTTGTTATTAAATAGTTTGTTACTCAAGAAACAATCATCCAGAGATCTAGGTCCACCAGGTAGCCGCCAATTGTTGCAGCTGCAACTGTTTCCCCAAATTTTCAAATTTTGGACCCCTTTGTTAATTTTAGCATTGCCTAGAATCGTTTGGATCTATGAACTTTTTTTGTTTTTCTTTAATTTTGGACTTTTCAAGGATTACTCTCTTCCCGCGTTTTGGGAAGTTTCTTATGTTTGAAATTGCTGTGGGTTGTGGAATTTAGAGTCTAGTTTGTTGCCCTTTTAGCTGCGTTTTCTTTTCAGAATCCTGCTTCTCATGCTAGCCACTGTTTCGGAGGTCATTTAAACAACTTATCGAAACCATGTTTCCTTAGGGAGCCTCCATTGCGGAAATCGAACGATGATTATTCTGTAGGAGGATCTTAATTTCTTTGTTGTCACGTCATTTTGTTTGACTTGTTTATATTATTGGAGGCTGTAGTCTATTTATCTTCCACCCTTGCGGCTCCCAAACAAACTAGGTATCCGCCATACAACTGCTCCACCCACCGATGCTTTGTCGGGTCTTTGTCGCTTTGTCTTTTGGATCGGAGGCCGTAGTCTTTCCTACTCCACCCTTGCGGCTATGCAATGCACTAAGTGTCCGACGTTGATGTCTTTCCGCTCGCTGACTGGGAACTCTTCTGCCTAGAATTTCAGTTTATCTCTTCCGACTCTGATACACTTAACGGTCTGACGGATCCCGTTGCCTGTTTGAGATCCGTTGATGCGGTTGTGGGTGAGACTACCCGGCCGATGTTTTAGTGTTTTAATCCACCGATAAGTTTCGCTTTTCCCGTCATTTTGTGAATTTTAAACCCCTGTATGGGCAGTAGTGATTTTGATGCTTATTAAGATTTTCACAATGAGAGTGCATTGCTAGACCTTTTGTGATGACTAGTCAGTTTGTTGATGTAGTTTGATTTAAAATATGTGATCCTAAGTAATAATAAATGTAGTTTAATTGCAGATGGACCCAAGAGATTTTTCAGATTACCACTGCGCGAAGGTGTAGCTGGGAGACAAGCAGTGGAGAGGGAGCTAGGCAGTGTTAGGTAGAGTTTGTACCAAAACCGACGGGATCTCAAGGAGGAAAAATGAAAGACAAGGCATAATCAATGGCGGCAAAATCCCAGGCCTGGAAAGATCTGTCAGTTACTAAGCGGATCCCGCTTTGTTGAGTACTCTAAAATGTAACGCATGAAGTAAATCATGAGTACTCACAAAAAAGACAAAATGGGGATATTAAACGGTTTGGGGAACCCAAAGGTCACAGGGTTGGGGCAGCCCAAGCGGTTAGCTGTTTTGGTTTAAATATAGGAAAGTTAGAATTTACAGGGGCTTTTTCCCTAGAAAAACTTGTGAACTATTGTTTGTAAGAGGAACTATTTCATTTTACAATAAGAAATTACAAATTTTGCCTGTTGGAGAAGGTGCTATGTTTCAATGTTTCAATGTGATAAATGAACAATGTTGAAGGGGAACTATTTCATTTTTTACTGTGAGATTGTTCTAACTTTCTGAACCTATGTTCTTACTTGAATGTTCTCCAGTATATTCTATGACGTTTTCCACTATGAGTAATAGAAGTTTTAACTCTTGATGAGCTGTATTGTCATGTATACTTCATTCATGTTTGTATGTTTGGTTCTAGGAACAGCTATCTGTGATTTGCCGTAACATATGAATAGTATTGTATTACTCATGAATTAATATCTAGCTCTCTAGAGATATCCTAGTTGGTATTTATTTTCTAATGGTGTGTGATTTAGATGCTTGAGAGTTTTAAGACGAGAGGTAAGAACTTGTGCATCACATTGTGAATACTCCTTGCATTCTTTATCAAGTTTGCATGTTAAATAGGCACTTGCATATCATACTTTAAGTCAAAAAATACAAAAATATATACGGTGGATCGGGCCGCAACCGGTAAAACCTTTTATTTTTGTTACTTGACCTACGGTAGTCGGACGGCAAACCAGACGGATTCCGTACACCAAACAGTCATGGGCTAATTGGGAACGTTGACTAGGGAGAATCCCTTGCTGTTGTTGCCTACAATTTTCCAGGCCTCAACAAACCCATAAACAACAAACCTACTTTTTCCAACACCTAGACACCCTTCACAAACTAGGGGTTCAATATGTCAAATAGAACCATAGTGAAAAATCAGATATATTTTCAAAAAATCTACAATTGGTAGCTTGGAAAATTCCCACAATCAAGTGTACCATCCCTACAAATAGTTTTCATGGACAACACTTTGATGCAATTATTGAAATTTTTTTTTCAATGATGAAGTTTAGAATTATGGATAAAGAAAGAACATTAAATATGGTTCACAAAAAGAACAAACCCCAACAGTTTGATTAAGGTCATATCCCATCATAACAACTTAGACAACGGATCATTCTTAGTGTTTATAGGAATTGGACCCTTCGATTAACGAATGAAATACTAAGAGTGGAGGATACCATATCATAAGAAAATGTGAAATTTATGTTTATTTAGATATTTGGATAAAGTAATGATTTTTTTGATATATGGATTTGTTATGATACTTCACAATCATTCTCATGTTGACGGAAAAAAAAACATCTAGTGACACCACTTAAGCTATAAATAGTTGCAGCATCTAAACATGAACAAATCTAATTTATTATGAAACATTTTGTTTGGGTATGTGGGAATAATGTATCAATTCAGTTTGGGTAGATATGGAAACAATAAAAATAATTTATTATTCATCGGAAATAATAAAAATAAAGAAATTTATTGCACTTTATAACTTATATATATTGAGAGATTAACAGATTAATATTTATATTTGAAGGATGGTTATGCTGAGAATATATATGACCAGTTAAACGAAGGCTTATACATTGTAGTATGGGATTATAGGGTATATATAATTACAAGTGAAATAAGTTTTATGTTATGGTATGGCATGAAGATTTATGGAATATATATTTTCTACGAAAATAAGAATTCTTATGATATTGGAGTCAATAGAGTGCATATTTTATAATTAAATAATTTTTATGGTGAGGGGATTGAAATTTAAAGAATCTGGAAATTATATTAATGATAATTGAAAGTGAGAGGAATATATATATCATTTGAAATGCTATGTAAGATCATGGTATTAAAAATTAATGTATGTCAAGTGAATATACATATAAGAAAATTGACGTTATATAATTTATATCTATAATTTTAATTTCTTTATGCAATCTTCATGTATTTACAATGCAGATATGGATAATGTATAGGGTTAACCACGACCTCTATCCATGGATTTTTGACTCCCCTTACCCCACAGAACATAGTGTTTATGTCCAAATTTAAACATATTACTTCACACATGATCTCATCGAATTGATAATAGTCCATCAACTGAACGAAATTAGACAATCTAGAATCTTGATCTAAAATCAAAGACTGTTTCATTTTTATTTGAAATCAAAGGCATCTACTGTTGCAGCTAAGCCTTATTCTTATTTCTGCATAGTGGGACCTGACACATCTTCCGTTTGGGGTAGGTGGTTGTTTCAAGCTGCTAAACTCACCATAAAAAATCGCTTGTTTGCACATTCCTCTCTATTCAGATCATTAAGTTAGCTTGCTTTCAGAGGGGTCGACCACTGAAAGGGTCAACCCTCTCTCCCTATGGCGCAATCGTTATATAAAGACACATATTCATATCTATATACATAAACTTATAAGATTAAAAAGCACATAAAAATTTGTTTTTGTAAAATCAAATTTTAAAATAGATATACAAAAATACTACAATAATAACAATACAAAAATAAAATAAAATTAAAAACTAAACATATAAATAAATACAAATTATTATTAGGTAATAAATAAAATCATAAAATTTTAAATTTTAAATGAACTTGGAAACTTCTCAAAATTTTATGATTACTATGCTAACTTGTTTTCACAAGTCACTCATAAATAGGTTTCGACAAGAAGGGTTGCTACTTTTAGGTATAATAGCATTTTATTTATTCTCTTTAACTTTTTGTTAAGCACATTTTTTCATGTATTTTCAATGTGCTCACAAGTTTGTTGTAGGGAAATGATAACCTTTTTGCAGATTCAAAGATGAAAGAATGGCGTGCAGAATTGATTTCCAGAATCGCAGAAACTTTTCAGAAAAAAAAATGCTCCATTAAAAGCTTGAAGAAGTTGAATTTCCACCATGTATGTTATGACATTCTGCTGCCACAAAGAAACCTTTCAAAAACCAATTATACCATGTCATTCCACCATCCATGTTAGAGTCTACTGTTTCACTGCCTTATACATCATGACTTCCCGCATGTCTACCTTTCTGAGTCGTACACATTTTTCCTCATTTTCAGTTTATCTTTGTTTCCTTCTAAATAAAACCATTCATCTTCCTTTCCATGACTACATTGATTTGTTATCCCTTTCATACAAACTGTTTGACCATGACATCTTTCATTTATAGTCCTACCACTCATTATGTAAAACTCGTGTTGACTTATGTGGGATTCCTTAAGGCCCACCTTTCAACAAGTCTTTCCCCATCGACCTCAACACCTTATATGGTATAGAGACTAGAGTTCATTTTTAGTACATTGAGGTTTTCATGCCTTAATGGCAAGTTCTCTCGCTGAAAATCATGGGAATACATCAATGTCCCTTGATCGTTAGATCCTGCAAGTGGCTCGACATCAGCTCATCTATCCGCACTTTGCACGATGTACTTAGGTACCTTGGCACTCATTGACATCAATGGTGATATTTCCTCGCATTGGTTAACGACATCTATCAATGGTCGGTAATCCAATGACTTCTTTCCATGTTCAACATCGACACATTTATTCGCATGGTAAGAATTGTACCATTGGGTTTTGTAGCAGGAGAAGACTATATACTTTGCATGACTTCATCAATAGTTTTACAGTAGCATACTTCTAGCCATATGAGACTACTACTGTTCTACTTTCAGCTTTCATCTTTTACTTCATCCAACCAAGCAGCAGTTCAGATCCTTTAATTCACATTCTATTATTCAGTAGCAGCAACCACATTCCTATTGCATAAGTTCATCAACTTTTGGGTAAGTAGAGGTATGTTGTTTTCTAATATTTAGCCATGTAATTCCTTAAAAGCTAGAAAATGAATGAATTTGGAAAATTCCCTCACTACATTCCCTTTTTCCTTTTCCTAAACCTAACACGTCTTAAGTTGGGGGGGGGGAGGGGCTATTCATTATCATTTTACATATTCATCATTTCATTTACCCTTAATCAACATGTCTATCCCAAACTATGCTATATATATTGGCATGATCCATAATATGAAGAAAAAAATATTTTTAATATACATTGATGGTTCATCATTTCTAATGCATGCATACTTTTAAATCTTATGTATTGCAGCAAGAAGAAAAAAAATATAAAAAATAAAATAAAACGAGCAAATGTTGTCAACACAAGAACCAACATTTGTTATACTTATGGTTGCCACATAAGAACCAACCATAAGGAAAATTGCTTCCACTCATGCATTTCAAATCCTGGAATGATTTATTGTTACATACCATCATCATGTGAAGCCCAACTACAAAGCCAAAAAGTTAAAAAGAGAATCAATGCATAGTTGCATGAGGACATGCAACCAGTCAAGTTGGGGGGAATGTTGAGCCGCAAAAAGACCACATTTTAGTCATCTTTCCTATACCATTTGTCACCTTATTCCTATCTTATCCTTCTGTAAAACCATTAATATTCACCACTTTCATAATAAATATGTGTTTATATTACCATTTTCCAAATCATTTATTTTTGAGTATTTTGAGTGAATTTGTTGTTAATTATTGAGAAAAATAACATATTTTCATTATACTTTAAAGATGGATGAGTTTGGTGATGTTTATAGGAGTCTTTGAAGACTTTAACAAGCTCAAAAGTGACCACCTAGCCTCACATTCGAATTTCATCCTCAAGATGTGGGCTAACTTCAAGGAGAATATCATGGAAATGTGGAGAGAATATCTCATCCAATATTTGTTGAGGATTTGAAGGGATGAGTTGTAAATTTGTTGAGGATTTTGAGGGATAAGTTGAGAGAATAGTGGATCTGTAATTATGATTAATTATTTTGAATTCATGTATAAATAGGAGGGCTCTCTCCTGATTTTGGTTAGATATCTCTCTAGTGGTTTGGAAGTAGAGAATAGTTTAGAGTTAGCCATAGAATGGATTTCTGATTGTAATGGAGATTATGCTTTGATGCAAATTCTATACTTTTCCATGTTAATATAGATTTTCAGCATTTTCTTTCTTATGAATTGTCAGAATAGGTTTATCGTGGGCTCATAAGTTATTGTTGATTGCTTTATACCAGTTTATTTCATGCAATTTCAGTCTTTCTTTATCAAGTTATGTATGCAATTTCATGTTTTCTGCAATTAGATTTATTTCCATATAATTTCCTGTTTTCACAACTTAGATTTAATTTCAATTGTAGAATAGGTTAATAATACTCTACCCTTGCATATATTTTGTATGTACCTCACAAGTTTACGCTCTCTCTAGGTTGACAATTAAATCATTGGATATCTGTTATAATTTGCAAAATGTTTTGCACCAACAAAGATGGAGAAATAAGAAAGGATAAAGAGCCCACACAACCTTCTTCCTCTAACTCACAAGAGGGCATGATGGTCATGATGATGAAAACCATGGAAAGTTGATGGAGATACTCACTATGGAAAATATACCACCTTCCATCGAAAGTCAAGAGAAATAGAATAGAGACCAGAATTTTAGAAGATCCCTCCCTCCTCCAAGAAATAAAATAATTCCCGAAGACCAACAAATCATGCCACCTTTCCTGGATAATTATATTACTGAGGTGGGAGGATAAGATCCAATGGAAAATCAAAATCATCACTTTGATGATATTGAAATCGAGATATACCTTACTGAAGAAGAGCATAATTTAGTTGCTCAAGAAGAGGACGGTCATATTTCAAAGATAGATTCAAAGAAAAAATTAAAAGAGAATAAACAACCACACTGGTAGATGGGGACAAAACAATATCATCCTTCAATTTGCAGACATACTATCAAAGCAAAAAAATTCTATCTCTTCTAATGAATTGTTGAGGAATGTTGGATATAGGGACAAAATAACTCAAATTGTTCACAATCAGGGTAAAGCATTCTATTTATGCTGTTGACACTGATCCAAGATTTTCCACTTTCTTTAATGACGGCCTTCATGAAGATCCTGAAGCTGATTTGCAGTTTGAATTAAAAGAGGAATCATATTTTGAGTTAATGGTTGAAGACGGACCTTTGTGTGTTTTTCAAACTCAAATTTAACCTGAAGATTTACATGAACATACAAAGCATTCTTTGCTGGTGGAAGATGAGAAGGGTAAACAACCAGGATCTTCTTTTCATTCCAGTCCTTCTTTTTATGAAGATTGCAATCAGCATTATGAGAGTAACTGTTTTCCATTGTGTTATGCCTCATTTTAATTTCTAGAACAAATATTAAGAGTCTCTAAGCGAATACAGAAACTTGAGGATATGGCATTTTCAGAAATAGATAATGAAAAGGGCGAGCAATCATGCAATCAATCCCATCCTATGAGGAAAACAACAGTTTTATCTGAGGGGTTAATACCCAAAGAAGAAGGTGAGAAGGGTGAACAACTAGAATCTGATTTGCACTCCCGTCCTTCTTTTGATGAACAAGAAGATAATCAGCCTAGTGTTGTAAAGGAGGAGTGTTACAATTTGTTTTATGAAGAATTCAATCGGCCTGTTACAAACTCTGTCTGTGGTGGTTTTGAATAAGATTTCATTCCACCTATATATGATGAATATGGGGATGGCTACTTAGATAATGCACCTAAAAAATAAGCAATCAGCAATAAAAGATTGGATCACCTAGAAGAAGATGAGGGTCCTAAATGGGATGCCTCTTCATGTTCTTCAAATTCATAATTTCCATGTCAAGAAGAGTTCATTTCACTTGATTTTCTTGAAGGAGAGGATGATATTTCTGCTGAAGCACATAAAGAGAATCAAGCTGTTACTTCAGAAATTTTAAAGGAGATTGTTGATGTTCTATTTTAAAATTTTCATGAACACAATCTTCAAGAATCTTTTGAAGATCAGTTTGATCGGGTGCTAGAGGAGTTATAGTTGGAGCATCCCTATCAAGAAAAGAACATAACATAAATGTTTGAAGGTTGTCAAGACTTATATGACCCAGGGGATGATTATTTGGAAAAGCTTTGCAATGGGAATGGTTGGTTATGTGTTTGCAGTAGAGATCAGGTCTTCTATCATAACCTTTTACCATTAAGTTATTCATTTCTGATTTGGATCAAGCATGATGAAGAAGCTCAATCATTAGATCAATTGCTTGGTTGGATTCACTGGAAGTCAGAATTTACTTGATTGGGCATTGATTCTCAATAAGCAGGGTACGTAGGTGTGAATAAGCTTGACATGCAGAGCATTTCTTTTAGCATTTTTCAGTTTGTTTTCGGTATCAGTTTAGTTTTTATTTTTAGAGCATGTTGGGGATTTTAGGAAAAGCTTGGGACCAGCCCAATGGATTAGGAACTTGGTCTACGAGTTTTTTGCTACCTCACAGGGAGGATATCATCCCCGATTTGGAGCCGTTGTTAGCACCTGTGCTAAAATTTGAGTATTTTTACATATGCATCTGCACTATTTCCCCTACAAAAGTTTAGACCAGTGAAAGAAAGAGTAAGGTCTAAAATCTTTCCATATTACATGACTTAGAAGGATATTGATGGGGTTTCTATATTTTCTAAGGGGGTTTATTCATTGCTTTGAAGTGAGAAATGATTGAAAATCCTGAGTTTTAGCCTTATAAATATGTCTAAATAAGAAAAATATGGTCAAGGTTAAAAGCTAACTAGAATGGACAGCTTGGATGCACAACAGAGAAGATCATAAGACGCAAATCATTTATGCAAAGGAAAAATCGAGAGTGGAAAAGCAGAAAAGGAAAAGATTCAGTTGTGAAAGATGGTAAACCCAAATTCTGCTTTCCATAGTTCGAGATCTGACGGTTAAGGATGACTTCGAGATAAATCAATGATCCAGGAAAGAGGGAAGTAAAAAGGCAAAAGCAGAAAAGGAGAAAACATAGCCATAAAAAGTTGAAATCCCTCTTTTCGCTTCCTGCCAGCTAGTAACGCGTCCCCTCTTTGATCACAGATCAACAGTTCATAACGCTTCTGCATTTTTAATATCAGATCAATGACATGGAAAGGAGCAGAAAGGTGAGAGCGGAAATACATAAATTTGGTTATGGAAAGTTGGAATCCTGCTTTCTGCTTTCTGCCAACCCATAATATCTACAATTTAGAGAGATTCCGCATAGATCAGTGGCCTAGAAGGGATCAGAAAGGATGAATCAAAAAAATCAAAATTGAGCATCATGAAAGCAGAAATCATGCCTTCCACTTTCTGTATCCCACAGCTTGATCTCAGATCAACGGCTGTGAAAGTTTATGTCTAAGTTTGACGGTGCAGAAAAGAAAAAACATGTGCATGAGATAAGTAGATTTCCCGATATGTGAAATTTGGTAGGCCCAACAAACTTTGACAGTGGAGATCGAGGTGGATTTTAGATCACGGTCTAGAATGATTTCACTGGGGGAAGATGCAGGGTCAGAAGAAATGTTATTATCGATCGAAAGGGGTTAACGTGTGGGAAAAAATGACCATCAGATGGGCATCGAGACAAAGAGCTATGATAGATATCCATTCCACTGATGCAACATGCATGGAGAAAGTAAATTTTGAAATCAACGGAATTTGGTAGACCCTGCAACATCCAATGACCCAAATCAACGATCGATAAAGATCCACAGATGAGAAAAATTTTGCTGCTAGAACATGCAAGGAGAAATTAAATTTTAAAATCAGTGGAACTTAGATGATCATGGATAAATCCAAGACACACATCTACACAACAAGGTTTGATCAAATTGATCAACGAATGGGAAAAAATCCACTAGTTCAAAGTGTTTTTGGTTTAATTTTCCAGAACTCAATGGAATTTTACAGAGTGTGTAAGTCAATACATGTGTAGGTGCATCTGAGTATTTTCCAAACAGATCCACAATCCAAAATGATTTCTCGGGGAAAATTTGCGAGGAAGATAAGAAATACAAAACCGATGAAATGGTGTTAAAGGGTATAGGTAATGGATGGTGCAGATTTCATCTGGGAAAGATCAACGGTCCAAAACAATTTAGCTGGTTATAGATATAGGGATGAATGAAAATGTTGCAGGCCACTCGAACATCCTCTGAATAGTCATTATCATCAAGCAGGTCTGAGTCCCAGGCGTCAAATTTTCCTAAATTGATCCACCACGCACATTACAATGTGCTTTCCTAATTTGTTTGTGATAATGGCGAATTTGCTAGATAGGAATTTGTTAGGATTTTGTGTCTACAGGATTGAATCCCGTATCAGAACTGATTTTTGGCTCTGTTTCGGGGTTGGTCTCGAGATATTAGTACTCTATAAATATAGCCTCAAGAGAGGAAGAAAGGGTTCGACATTCATTTTGAAGCCTCTGTGCTTGGTTTTGTATCTCTGCAACTCTTCTTGGGAGCATTAACACAAAGTATGCCCTGAATGTACAAGATTCATCACAATGTTCATTGTTCAGTCTATTTTCCCTTATTTGCTTCATTTTCATGTATGTGTAGTCTCTGCTAATGCATTTCTAGTTGTATGCAAGGAATTTGTTCTCTGTTAAGCGCTCCTTACATCAGATAACATGTTTGTTATGTGTTCATGGTAAATGTATTGGAATTTATCCTCTGTTAGATGCTCCATTTTGGTTATCAACCTTCACTGTTTCATATGCTAAAGGTGTTTTAGGAGATTCATCCATAGATAGGTGCCTCCTGTCTCATTGGGATTCTTCTCATTTCCCCCTTCCATCTCTCAAAGATATTTTGTTGAATACTAACACTTATTTTTCCTCAAACTACGAAGGTTATCATTGGTCATTATTTGTTGTAAATTCCTTGGATGTAATTTTAGGTTTTGAATCCATTTTTCGAATGGTATTTAATATATTTCTGTCTTACACTCTTTAAAATCCAAACAACCCTTCCCCTTATAAATATAGCCTTCTGAATGCTTGTTTAAAGCTATATGTGTATGTGAATGACCCTGTGACAAAGAGAGAGCCCTCTCTGAATGTATAGGCTAGAATACAGTCTAAATATTGGTTTGAAATGGTTATCCCAATGATTCTCCTACCACAACCATAGGAAAATTATTGGGTGATAACATCTTGGTGTTGTTGTCGGGGACTAATTTCTATTATCTCCTTGGGGAAATGACATTTTCCTAGTTCTACGACCTAGTTGAGCAGCTGGTCCTAGACACATGTTGGTTGTATATGCTCTGGTGACTCCACTCAAAGCTTCTGGAAGGTGACTCCACTAGTGGGAACACTATAATCTAGAAGGACCTATATGGGGAGGAGGGTTCAAATCTTCCCTGGGTATGAACGACAGAGTTTTAGATTTGATAGTTGATGGTTGAACAACGATCAAACATCAAGAAGGTTGTGCCTCTTTCACTTGGAGACTCCATCTTCAAAGAATCTAGTTTTCATAATTTTCTATGGCGATTCTATTGGGGAAATGAGCTCACTGCAAAGATATGGAAAGTAACGGTGAAAAAATAAGGTGCTCAATTGCGAATATTCTCCAAGATATCTTATCCTTTCTTGTAAATTTGTTCCTATCATTTCCTAAGCTTGTCAAAAGAATTTCCCATTGTTTATTGCACTCAAAAAAAGGCCATGGATTTACCCCTGTATATCCTTCTTTAAGAACTGAAAGTATCTCTTCATCTTGTACATATGATTTGAACCAAGATCCTTCAGTCGAGCCACATAAGAACAATGATCATCCCTGTAAAACTCATAGTGCTATAGTTCATATTGCATCCTTTTCTGAGTCTTTAGGTAGGGATATCCAACCCTTGTCTGATCGAGAATGCCCCCTATTTCCCTCTGAATTAGCCTCATTAAAATCCACTTCCATAGAGAAGTCTGCTGCCATATCCCTATTTTCCACCACTTTAGAGCTTAACCAGTCTTCATCAACAATTTTACAGCCACTCACAACTCTATAATTCCTCACAACACATTGATTCACTCTGTCACACTAGCTTCAATTCCTCTTGGAAAACCTGATTTAACCCTAGGAAAGGCTACTAGGTTTTCCCCTATACTTCTCCCTGCAGCTCTTCATGACCTCCCCCAAGGATACGCCCAAAGACTCAAACAATTTAATGGGGAGAGGGGGTATTCAGCCGAGGAACACTTGGGATGGTTTTCAGACTAAGGAAACTTGGAGGAAGTAGACTATGAGTATATTAAAGTTGGATTGTTTTCCCAAAGTCCTGTTGGAGAAGCAAGAAAATGATTCACAAATATTCCGGACAACTCCATTTTGAACTATCAATCTTTTGAAGAGTCTTTCATGAACAAATGAGCAGACAAGAAAGACCCCAGGAAGTGTTTGTCCCAATTCCATTCCAGGATTTTTTTGATAGATTTATGAAAGTATATAATTCCATCCCTTCCCAGTTCAAGCCTCCCAACCAAACTCCAATATGCTGAAGCTTTTGATAGTGAATTTACCTTATGGATGAGTGAAAGAAATACAGCCTCCGTAGCCGATATGATGAATGATGCCATAGAGATAGAGATAAAATTGACTGTTGCTAGAGATAAAAGGAGGGAAGAGGGAGAAAGAAGAAAGGATAAATAACCCACACAACCTTCTTCCTCTAACTCACAAGAGGCCAGGATGGACATGATCATGAAAACCATGGAAAAGTTGATGGAGAGACTCACTATGGACAATAGACTACCTCCCATAGAAAATCAAGAGCAACAGAATAGAGACCAAAATTTTAGAAGACCCCTTCCTCATCCAAGAAATCAAAGAATTCCTGAAGACCAACAAATCAGGCCACCTTTCCTGGATAATTTTGTTGCTGAGGAGGTAGGAGAAGATCCAATGGAAAATCAAAATCATCACTTTGATGATATTGATTTCTGGCTATACCTTACTGAAGAAGAGCAACATTTCTTTGCTCAAGAAGAGGATGGTCATATTTCAGAGAGAGATTCAGAGCAAAAATATAAAGAGAATAAACAACCAGCACTGGTAGATGGGGACAAAACAATACCATCCTTCAATTTGCAGACATAACTATCAAAGCAAAAAAATTCTATCTCTTTCAATGAATTGTTGAGGAATCCTGAATACAGGGATAAAATATCTAAAATGGTTCACAATCAGGGTAATAAGCATTTTATTTATGTTGTTGACACTGATCCAAGATTTTCCACTTTCTTTAATGACAACCCTCATGAATATCTTGAAGCTCCTTTGCAGTTTGAATTAAAAGAGGAATCGGATTTTGAGTTAATGGTTGAGGACGGACCTTTGTGTGTTTTTCAAACTCAAATTTCACTTGAAGATTTACATGAACATACAAAGCATTCTTTGCTGGTGGAAGATGAGAAGGGTGAGCAACGAAGATATGCTTTGCATTCCAGTCCTTCTTTTTATGAATATTGCAATCAACATGATGAGAGTAACTATTTTCCATTGTGTTATGCCTTATTTGAATTTATAGAAGAAAGATTAAGAGTCTCTAAGAAAATACAAAAACTTGAGGATATGGCATTTTCAGAAATAGATAATGAAAAGGGTGAGTAGTCATGCAATCAATCCCAACCTATGAGGAAAACAACAGTTTTCCCTGAGGGGTTAAAACCCAAAGAAGAAGATGAGCAAGAAGTTTATCAGCCTAGTGTTGTACATGAAGAGTGTTACAATTTGTTTTATGAAGAATGCAATCATCCTGTTACAAACTTTGTCTGTGGTGGTTTTGAAGAAGATTCCAGTCCACCTATATATGATGAATATGAGGATGGATACTTAGATAATGCACCTAAATAACCAGAAATCTGCAATAAAAGATTGGATCACCTAGAAGAAGATGAGGGTCCTAAATGGGATGTCTCTTCATGTTCTTCAAATTCAGAATTTTCACGTTAAGAAAAGTTCATTTCACTAGATTTTATTGAAGGGGAGGATGATCTTTTTGCTAAAGAACATAAAGAGAATCAAGTTGTTCCTTCAGAAATTTTAAAAGAGATTGTTGATGTTCTATTTGAAAATTTTCATGAACACATTCTTCAATAATCTTTTGAAGAGGAGTTTGATCGGGTGCTAGAGGAGTTACAGTTGGAGTAACCCTATAAGGACAAGCACATAAAATAAAATTTTGAAGGTTGTCAGGACTTTTATGACCCAGTGAATGATTATTTGGAAAATATTTGTGGTGGGAATGGTTGGTTATGTGTTTGAGTAGAGATAAGGTCTTCTATCATAACCTGTTACCATTAAGTTCTTCGTTTTTTATTTTGATAAAGCATGATGAAGAAGCCTTATCATTCGATCAATTTCTTGGTTGGATTCATTGGAAGTCAGAATTTACTTGATTGGGCATTGATGCTCAGTAAGTAGGGTAGGTAGGTGTGAATAAGCTCGACATGGCGAGCATTTATTTTAGCATTTTTTCAGTTCATAGCATGTTGGGGATTTTAAGAAAATATTGGGACCATCCCAATGGATCAGGAACTTGGTCTACGGGGTTCTTTGCTACCTCACAGGGAGGATAGCATCCTCAAGTTGGAGCCGATGTTAGCACCTGTGCTAAAATTTGAGGAATTTTACATATGCATGTGCACTAATTCCCTTGCAAAAGTTTAGACTAGTGAAAGAAAGAGTAAGGTCTGAAATATTTCCATATCACATGACTTCGAAGGATATTGATGGGGTTTCTATATGTTCTAAGGGGGTTTATTCATTGCTTTGAAGTGCAAAATTATTGAAAATACTGAGTTTTAGCCTTATAGATATGCCTGAATAAGAAAAATATGATCAAGGTTAAAAGTTGACTGGAATGGACGATCTAGATGCACAGCGGAGAAGATCAAAGGCCGCAAATCATTTCCTCCAAGGAAAAATTGGGAACATAAAAGCAGAAAAGGAAAAGATTTGGTTGTGAAAGATGGTAAACCCAGATTCCGCTTTTCGCAGTCTGAAATCCAACTCTCAAGGATGACTCCAGGATAAATCAACGATCCAAGAAAATAGGGAAGTAAAAAGGAGGAAGCAAAAAGGCAGAAGCAAAAAAGGGAAAAAATATGGCCATAAAAAGTTGAAAGCCCTCTTTCTACTTTTCGTCAGCCTGTAACGCATCCCCAGTTTGATCATAGATCAACGGTTAAGAGTGCTTCCACATTTTTAATCTCAGATCAACGACGTGAAAAAGAGCAGAAAGGAGGGAGCGAGAATACATAAATTTGGTTATGGAAAGTTGGAATCCCCCTTTCTGCTTTCCACCAGCCCGCAAGATCTAAGGTTTGGAGAGATTCTGCACATATCACTGGCCCGTAAGGGAGTGAAAAGGAGGAATTAGAAAAATCAAAATTGAGCATCATGAAAGAAGAAATCCTGCCTTCTGTTTTCTATAGCCCGTAACTTGATATTAGATCAACGGTTGGGAAAGTTTTTGTCTAAGGTCGATGGTGCGGAAAAGAGAAACATGCACATGCAATAAGTAGATTTCCTGATATTCAAAATATGGTAATCCCAACAAACTTTAACGGTGGATATCGTGGTGGACTTTAGATCCACGGTCCAAAATGATTTCGCTAGGGGAAGATGCAGGGTCAGAAGAAATTTTATTATCGGTGGAAAGGGGTTATTGTGTGGGAAAAATTGACTGTCAGATGGGAACTAGGATGAAGACCTATGACCAACATCCATTCCACTAATGTAACATGAATGAAGAAAGTAACTTTTGAAATCAACAGAATTTGGTAGACCCCGCAGCATTCAACGACTGATCAAGATCCACGGATGAGAAAAATTCCATTTCCAGAACATGCGAGGAGAAATTAAATTTTAAAATCAGTGGAATTTAGATACTCGTGTCTAAATCCAAGATATGCACCTACACAACATGATCTGATCAAATTGATCAATGGATGGGACAAATTCCGCTAGTCCAAAGTGTTGTTGGTTTAATTTTCCAGAACTCAGCGAAATTTTACAGAGTGTGTAAGTCAATACACGTGTAGGTGCATCCTAGTATTTTCCAAATAGATCCACGATCCATAATGATTTCTTGAGTCGAAGGTTAGAGGAAGATAAGAATTAGAAAATCGACGAAATGGAGTCAAAGGGTATAGGAAATGGATGGTGCAAATTTCATTTAAGAAAGATCAATGGTTTGAGACAATTTCGATGGTTGAAGATGTAGGGATGAATGAAACTTTTGTAGACCACTCGAATATCCTCTGAACAGAATTTATCATCAAGTAGGCCCAAGTCCTAGGTGTTAAATTTTCCTAAATTGATCCACCATGCACATTCTAGCATGCTTTCCTAATTTGTTTGTGATCATGATGAATCTACCAGATCAAAATGTGCTAGGATTTTGTGTGTGTGGTGTTATAGATGATTTTATGACACCTGTTTGAACACATATTTATGGCCTTCCCTATCCCTCTACAGACTCTATGGACCCCCTTTACCCATATTATACTTTTATGTTCCAATATTATTCCCAAAAATAACCTCTTTATTCCTATACACGACTTTTAAAGCTATACTCGCATGTACACGTGGATTTTGAGACTAAACCCGTGTACATCGAGAAATGTGCATGAAGACAAATATTTTTGGAGTTTTACTCATAGGGGTCCGAATAGCTTGACTCTTGGCCTTCCATATGCCTTGAGAACACTCGGACTTGACCTCTATTGCCTATTTGGAGTGCTATATATTGAGCCCCTTGGATACATTGAAGGAGGAGAAAATGGAGAACAAGGAAACTATAGTCCATTGTTTCCTCACTTGTTATGCTTGAGTTTGCATCCCTTTAGAGCACACAGTGCTGCTCTTCCAAATATTTCCTTTGTCTTATGAGCTTTCCATTGAGAGATTGAGGATTGAAGTGGTGGAGGCCTAGGTAGAGGACTCGGTTTCTTGTGTTCAAAGAAGTGTCAACAAAGATTGTCACTATTGTATCTCTGTTTTTATTAATAGAAATATCCATTTCATGTCCAATACATGTGCATAAATATGAATATTGTATCCATGGATGTATTTATTTTCTTATACATGATTGATTATATATGCTAGAGTAGGTCTAACACTTTAATATATAGCATGCTTATCTTATTTGTTGTTGTTGAGAGCGAATTGCGAGTACAAGCATGATTGGAAAAGCTCAACGAGGATCTACATCAACCATTTGGAATAAGGTACAATTCATGCCCCTTAGTGTTAGATGTATTTATTGCTCTTGCATATGGGAAATGATTGATTTCTGGTGTCAGTATTCAGTCTGTTGTCATTGATTTCTAGTGTCATTCAGTCCTTGTTTTTCTTTGGGGTTTGGGGGCATAATGTTCTTAACTTGCTCTTTGTTTCTCCCCATTTCTGTGTCGCATTTAGTAGTATGTTCATCCATTGACACTCGCTTAGAGTGGTTTGACCCTTGCCCTACTTTTTACCACTTTATTCTCTATATATGCAGGTTTTTGGCTAAAATTCGCGTACATACACAATTGTTTGGCCAAAATTTGTGTATACATGCAAGTTTTTGGCTGAAAGTCGCATATACATGCAGGTTTTTAGGCAAAAGTCACGTACGTATGCTACCGTTCTTTAAACAGTCACGTACATCCTCCCTTTTGGTCAAGTTTGATGTTGTGGGAAGTTGTTGGGTGGGTTGTGAGTGTGGTTGGGTCTTCCTGGGTACTGATGTTGTCTGTTCACTACTTCTTTTGTGACCAAAGACCTCTTTTTCATTGATTTTTCTTTGAAGTAGTTCTAGTCATGTATCTACTTTTTTTTTGTTTTACCATTAGTGCATTATCCTTTTTGTCTTGGTGTCTTGCTTGTCTTGTGTTTAATGCTTGCTATAGAGACTGAGGATTTTAATGACTTTTATTGCATTTTCATTAATTTTTATTGAAAATACAAAATAGTTGCATTCTTACTTGCATATCACATATGGATTTAAGGAGGCACTTGCATTGGATTGCTTGGATGAGAGTTGCGTTTAGGATTTCATATAGGAAGGATTGCATTGACATTCAGAAGGGAATGAATATTCATGCATCTCATGTAGTGGCATACCCCGTTTTTTCATTTAGACAAAAAAGTTGCACTTGGCATAGTTTGTTAGGCACATTTATTTCATTGCTGAGTCATAATACCATTAGTTGCATGACCATTTCCCTTTGAGTAATCACATATATTAAAATAAACGCTTAAATTAAAATGAACTACACATTTTTCTTTGATAGGGTCCACCAACAAGATTATGATTTAGAGTCTTGGAATAGTTCATTGTGAGTTAAATCTCTAAGACTACTAAACACAACAAGTAGGTGTCTGTCCAAGTGAGAGAGTGAAATCCTTGGTATAATTAGTGTTTCTCATGAGGCTCCTCTTACACAAGAGTTAAGCATGAGGAAACATACACGATTGTGGTTAGGATATCCCTTGGCCAATTTCTGTGAGCGCCGGAGATATTTCCAGGATTGTATTCATATCTGGGGGCTTTTGAGGTATCGATTGGTGCTTTCGAGATTCAGGATTCGCTACCCTACCCATACGGTTGATCCCTCCTACGACTGTTTTCCTGAGCATTGGTTATATTCGGGTGACCTTAGTTTCCTTACCTAGGTATTGTAGGGGTTACTTGCAAAGGTTATTATGTGAGTGTCCTGGCTAAGTAGGGGCCGAATAACATAGTCTCTTTATGCATTGAAGCTGAGGTCCACTATAATTCGTTACATACCTCTGCTTGTAGTGTATGGGAGTCTCGGGCCTCTCCTAGGTGAGACATACATCCTGCATTCGGGAGCTCATTTATCCTCCCCTTACCTTGCTCGCATTTTGGATGTAGATTTTCTTAGGAGTATGCTCTTTGTGTGCTAGTTGGATTTTGGGATTGTGGTGAATTGAGTATATTTATTTTCTCTTCAGTTTGGATCCTTTTATGTTTGGCATGTCTGATATCACTACTAGTATCCCATCACCTGCTCCACATCCTAGTGTGGACCCTGGTGTTGGACTGGGGGGCACCACAGCCCCTTACCTTGTTCATAGATTTGGGAGTGGTCATATTCCACCCTCTACTCCATTTGTGGAGGATTTTCACTCCCTTTGTTTGGTCTTAACATTAGTGTTCACCCTCACAGGGGTGGTAGTGGATATGTGAACATTGGGTCTGCACCTTAGATTCCTTATTATGTCCCATCGTTCACCGCACTGTTTCCTTTGACTGTAGTTGTCATGATCAATCCTCCCTATATCCTATAGTTTGGAATCTTTACTGAATGTTTCTAGTTGTTTTGGACTAATATTTTCATCATGTAGGGTCCATTTTTTGTACACTCTCGTTGAGGCTTTAACATGTTCTTTCCCATCACAAGTATATTGTCGAACTGGAATATAGGTTAGGATTTCACATCCGCTTGCATTTATGCATTTCCTTATGACCGTTTCATCTTGACCTTAGGTACGAACCCACTTAGTTATTTCATAGAACCTTCATGCTGCTACTAGAAGTGACATTGTGTGAGTGGTAGAGATTTTCAATACAGGGGTGCCCTAGTTAGATCCTGTTTGCATTTGGTGCCCATGCTAAGATTTCTCCTTTAGGATTGGGGAGTCCTTTTTTAGTCCCGCCATGTCCTTGAGTAAGAGCTTCATAATCCTCTTGAAATTTATGCTGGCCATTCCCCAGGGACACCCTTGTATATATCAAGTTGTGATTTCATTTCATGAGTTTTTCTTGTCTTATTGAGATTTACGTCGGCTCCCTGCTTCCGGGTTATAAGCCATATAGCCCGATCTTGTCTCATGTCTAGCCAAGAAGAGCCTTTTTACATGTCCTTTGCAACTTGATTACCCCTTTACCAAGAGGAGACCTTCCCCCGAGTGTCCTTATTCTGCATGTGCTTCCTTTTGTTGAGCATAGGTATGTTCCACTGCTTGAAACTAGTTTGCTTTCCTGCGACACTCGTTTCCCTCTAGATGTACACTATAAAGCACTTTTATTCTTTTTCAAGCTTTTCAACATCTGAAAAAGTCCAAATAAATTTAAAAAACATAAAAAGCCAGACAAAAAATGATATTGTCTTTGGAAACTGTCGAGTTGTGTCGCCTTCGAACAGAGCATTGTATATCACATCCATTGGTTGGGTTTTTAGTTTGACTTTAGGAGCTGTGACTTGTTACTCTGAGTTTATCTCCACCAACTAGTTATAAATCCAGTCCCTATGCAACCTCTGTCGATGCCTCCTATGCCACAGAGATGTCCCAGTTTTCATATTGAGTCCATGCTGCCTACCTTTAGTCTCCATTTGACTTATGCTCATGTTCGAAGGAAGTTCAATCCCGAGTCGGCCATTCCTCAGTTATCTTGACTTTGCATGTCGGCCATTCTCGATACAGTTACTGGTTCATGTACATATTGTTTGTTTGAGTTATTCCACATTATCCAGCATTGCTGAGTACCTCATGTTGGTTGATTGGGGATGCCTTAATTCCCTCCTTCTAGTGCTTTCCATTCCATCAAATTCAGATCATTTATTTTGGAATAGGAATCTATAGTCCATTTGACTACCTTAAGACTTATAGTCATTAGTGGTAGGTTCTCTTTCCATCGACAGTTTTGGGAATACATCAATGTCCCCTGATTAATGGATTCTTTCAAGTGTTTGACCTCAACACATCTATTCACACTTGTTATATTGCAATCTGTACCTTGATTCCCATTATCATTATCAGTGGGTGATCTCGCGTCTGTTAACGGTGTACATCAATGAACGGTAATCAGACGATGGACTACTATGTTCAACCTCGACACATTTATTTGCATAGTAGGACATGTACTCATAGCGGTTTATGTAGAAGACCTCCGAGATTGGTGGCATTCCACATATGCTACCTCCTTGATCATGCCCGTATTCATGAGATTTCAGCTCTCGTGACCAGATTCCAATATATTGGCATATATCTTCATTCATTATGGAGATCTTGATCCATTTTATATTGTACATGGTGATGACCACACATGACAATTGTATATCATGCCTATTCATGGCCATTGTACTCTTATGTATTTGGGACTACTATATGTATATATGTAGTCATATGCAGAGATTGATCATTGTATTATACTGATGAGTGGCTGGTTCTCCCACCTAGGTCTTCATTACTCCACTTCTGGGATGGATTATATAATGTATTTCGGCCATCATGTTACCCTTCTGACCTCACACATTAGGGGGCATCTGTTATAGTTTATTTTACCACACTTGGTTGATCACATATTTATGGCCTTCCCTATTCCTATGCAGACTCTATGGACCTCCTTTTCCCATATTATACTTTGATGTTCCAATATTATCCCCAAAAATCACCTATTTATGCCTATACACGACTTTTAAAGCTATACTCGTGTGTACATGTGGATTTTGAGCCTAAACTCATGTACATCGAGAAATGTGCATGAAGACAAATATTTTTGGATTTTTCCTCATAGGGGTCCGAATAGATTGACTCTTGGCCTTCCATATTCCTTGAGAACACTCATACTTGACCCTTTGTTACCTAATTGAAGTGCTATATATTGAGTCTCTTGGATACATTGAAGGAGGATAAAATTGAGAGCAAGGAAACTATAGTCCATTGTTGCCCCTCACTTATTATGCTTGAGTCTGCATCCATTTGTCCGTTTGGAGCACACAGTGTTGCTCTTCCCAAGCTTTCCTTTGTCTTGTAAGCTTTCCATTGAGAGATGGAGGATTGAAGTGGTGGAGGCCGAGGTGGAGGACTCAGTTTCTCGGGTTCGAAGAAGTGTCGACAAAGGTTTTCACTATTGTATCTCTGTTTTTATTAATACAAATATCCATTTCCTGTCCAATACATGTGCATAGATATGAATATTATATCCATGGATGTATCTATTTGCTTATACATGATTGATTATATATGCTAGAGTAGGTCTAACACTTGAATATATAGCATGTTTGTCTTGTTTGATGTTGTTGAGAGCAAATTGGGAGTACAAGCGTGATTCGAAAAGCTCAATGGGGATCTACATCAACAGTCCGGAATAAGGTATGATTCATGCCCCTTAGTGTTAGATGTCTTTATTTCTCTTGCATATGGGAAAGGATTTATTTTTGGTGTCATTCAATCTGTTGTGGTACACCCCAAAGCCATAGGAAGTTTTTCTCTGTAACATGTGGGTTTGATTCCTGTATCAGAACTAATTTTTGGCTCTGTTTCGAGGTTGGTCTCAAGAGTTTATTACTCTATAAATATAGCCTCAAGAGAGGAAGAAAGGGTTTGACATTCATTTTGAAGCCTCTGTGCTTGGTTTTGTAGCTTTGCAACTTTTCTTGGGAGCATTAATGCAAAGTATGCCCTGAATCTCTAAGATTCATCACGATGTTCATTGTTCAGTCTATTTTCCCTTGTTTGCTTCATTTTCATGTATGTGTAGATTCTTCTAATGTGTTTCTATTGTATGCAAGGAATTCATTCTCTGTTAAGCGCTCCTTGCATCAGATAACATGTTTGTTATGTGTTCATGGTAAATGTATTGGAATTCATCCTCCGTTAGATGCTCCGTTTCAGTTCTCAGCCTTGACTGTTTCTTCTGCTAAAGGTGTTTCAGGAGATTCATCCACATATAGGTGCCTCCTGTCTCACTGGTATTCTTCTCATTCCCCCCTGCCATCTCTCAAAAATATTTTGCTGAATACTAACACCTATTTTTCCTTAGACTATGAAGGTTATCACTGATCATTATTTTCTTTAAAGTCCTTGAATGTTTCAGGTTTTGACTCCATTGCCCAATGGTATTTAATATATGTCTGTCTTACACTCTTTAAATTACAAACAACCCTTCCCCTCAGAAATCTAGCCTTCTGAATGCTTGTTTAAAGCTATATGTGTATGTGAATGACCCTGTGACAAAGAGAGAGCCTCCTCTAACTGTATAGGATACCATACAGTCTAAATATTGGTTTGAAAATGGTTACCCCAGTGATTCTCCTACCACAACCATAGGAAAATTATTGGGTGATAACACCCTGAAGCATCTCATGGACTTGTGCTCCTTCTCTGTCAAGTTCTGGGATAGAAGGGAAACTTCCTTTAGGCGTTCCAACATAATTAGGGGGTGGTCAAACCTAAGCATTAGAAATTGGAGGAAGAACCCATTTTACAATGTCATTGTTAACATATTATGGCAAATATTCCTAGGTATCTTAGTGTGGGAGATATGGAAAGAGAAGAATGAGTGAACACTCAATGGGAAGTCTTCTTTTGATAACAGGGTCTAGGCTATAATTTGTGCTAGAATGTTGGAAACCATTCACTTGAGCTCATGGGAGAATAAGGACTGGAAGACCCAGGGGGATGAATATTTGATCCTGCATGTTTGGGGGATTAATGGCTTAATGCAGTGCTTCAGTCCTACAAAATCCTAGTGCTTCATTTCTTCAATCCTGAACCACTGGTCGACACCCCCACATGTATTTTTCAATATGAACTTTGATGGGGTGTCTAAGGGGAATCTAGGGGCAACAATGTTTGGGTGATTTATAAGAGATCATATTGGTAGAGTGTTGAGTATTTACTGGGGACACATTGGTCACGATATAAATAATGCAACCAAATTAGAAGGGATAATTCATGGTTTTCTCATAGATTGCAGGAGAAACTAGTTTCCATTGATGGTTGAAGGGGATTCAAAGGAGGTCCTGGACATGGTGATGCATCTTCAAAATGACACCCCATGCTCTAAGGTATTGGTAAATTAGAGGTTCGATTACAAGTTGGAACAATGGGTTGAACTACTTAAGGACACAAGGGCCCTCTCCTTTAGCCACGTTAAAAGAGACGAAAACATCGTGGAAGAGATATTGGCTAGCAAGGGAACTATGGTGCGTAGGATGGTTACAGACGACACATGGTATGATTTCTCTAACGGGATAGTCAAGGAGCGGTGCAAAGTCCAGATTGCATAGGACATGTCCCATCAGGATGTGTCTGGCATGAGAGAATAACAACGGGCCCAGCAGGGGGCCACACGGTCGAAGGAAAGGACCGCTTTTAAATGATAGTGATAGGTGGGATGTTAAGGAGGAAGGAAGAGGGCCTTTAAAGGTAATGAATGGTAGTCATATTATAATAATCCAGGAGGACCCAACTGTAGAGGAAGGCATGAGTACAGGTGATGGAAGATCTTTGAAGTTGGTGGGTAGAAATCCAAAAAGTACATTGGCGATCATCGAAAATACAATGGTGATTATGGTAAGAAATGGAAATCTATTATTTATTCATCTTAAAGGTGGCCAGTTGCATCATCGTAGCCACTCTTCACTTTGCATGCAGTCTCGAAATAATCTGAATGGGAGATGCTTTAAGTGTGTATTTTTCATAACGAAGATGGGAAATGAGGTGGAGGGTGCAGTTTGGTGAGGGGGCATAGGGAATCTGGGGGGAATCCCCTTGTATTCCAGCATAAATATTACTTGAGCCCATAAGCATGCTGCTTGGGAATCCAAATATTTCAATATTGGACTTCCTTTAGACATTGAAAGCAAGCTTGAAACAATCAATCTGAGCTTATGGGAGGAGCTTGACGGCAAGCATTTGAAGCAAGAGACCAAGGTGCTGGAGGACCAGGTTACGGACCTTGGTAATAATGTTGCATGTCTCAAGCTATATGAGCGCACGATTTCCCTTTTTTGGGTAATGAAAAATATGATAGGTCATGTGCTATGAGAAAGATTGCATAAGGAGGAGGGAGACGAGGTTCCTGTCTAGAACTAGAAGGAGCACCACACAGAAACCATCCTATTGAGCTAGAAGGTTGACGCCATCATAAACACACTAGGGATTCGAAGTCCATTGCCTTCCTCAGCTGCAGTTGGAATCTCGATGTTTGGTCTTGTGCAGCCTTTCCCTAGACTTCTGAAATTATGGGTTGGTTATTTTTTTTGTCTTTAAGCTTAGTTATCTCTATGTTTATGTAATATGGGGGTGCAATTTCGGTATCTGATGGGTTTTTCTTTATTATTCAGACCATGAGGGATATGCAATGTTTGACAATGTCAGAGGGATGGGTGTTTTTATTTCTTGTGGAATTTGGTTCAAGGATGTATGTGGTTTCTAGATGTAAAGGGTTTTTCTGGGGCCTGAGTATTTCCTACCATGTATAGGGCGTTTGTATTTGAGGACTTGTAATATTTGATTCAGTTAATATAATATGTTTCACTTACAAAAAATACTATAATTAGATAATAATATTATTAATTAATATTAATATTTTAATTAAATACCATATTCCCAGAATAAATGCATAATTATTATTTTTACTATACATTTATAATATTTCATTATAATATCATAATTAAATAACATTATTTTAAATTAAATTATAATCTTTTTTGATATTTATGTGTTGTAAATATAATATTTTTTACACTATACTATAATATTATAATTAAATAAAAATATTTTGAAATTAATAAAAATATTTTATTATTATTTTTGTTGTAAAACTTTAATTCCCACATTTAATTATTATATAATAATTAATTAAAAAATATTATTTTATGAATACTTTGGTGATATTTAATACTTAGTTAATATCGTGATGTATCATCAATGTATATTAATTGATTTAAATAATATTAATGTATCCAAATACATGTATATTTGGCACAATCAAAATATCATATGTTCTTCTCTCTTCCCTACTAATTTAATATTCCTTTTCTTTTTTCTTCAAAATATTTGATTATGATAGAACCCCTTTATGAGGGTTCCAACACAAAATTTATCTCTGCTATATTATTGACAATGAACTTAGAGGTTATGAATGGTCTTTCAAACACATCAGTCACACGGATGTTAAGGTATGTAATATTCCATCACATATATGATCGTGCTAAAGGTTATCATTTTTCGTCTAGTAAAATTATTGTTAATTCATAAGTCAAATTAATATGGACGAAATGTGTTTCATTAATATTTTTTATATATTATATCAACTAGATTTTTATTTTTATTTGTTGTAGCTTGATAACTGAATTTTTGTTACCACCGTCAAATATTTTATCTCACACATATCGAGATTTATCTTCCATCATGAAAGAAATTGAAATGTAGTATGAAGCAATTCATGCATGCCCCGATGACCATGTTATATATTATAATCAACATGAATTTGAAACAGAATGTTTGAAATGTCATATAAGTAGATATCGAATAGATCAAGTAACAAAAAAGGTGCTTTGCAAGGTTCTTCGTTATATTCCCATTATTCCACGTTTGCAGCGACTGTTTAGGTGCAAAAACATAGCGCAATTTATGGATTACCATGCACAAAACATAATTCAAGATGACATTATTCAAATTCCTGCAGATGGTTCTGCATTTAGAGATATGGAGAAAAAATGGCCTCACTTTAAAGAAGAACCATGAAATATTATGATTTCTTTGGTAGCAAATGATGTTAATCCATTTGCAGAGATGAGATATGTTTACTCAGTGTGTCCTATTTGTGTTATCAACAATAACATTCCTCCATGGTTGTCAATAAAGAGGGAGCACAAAATGTTGTCGATGATTATTCAAGGTATGTGTATACCACCTTTTTTTAATGTAGTCAGGCATCTCATTTGTCGTATTTTGTTGCATAGTGTCATATATATATTTTTTATTTTTCTCTTGTGCATAGTTTATATATCTAAATGGTTGTAATAATTATATATTTTATATGTTCAAATCAATAAGATAAGTATCGAGTTAAAGATATGAATGTATATATTGAACCTCTTATTGACGAGCCACTAACGTTATGGAATGTCATCACTATGTATGACGTATCTAAACCAATACAACAAAGGAAATTTCAATTTCATGCAATTATTGTATGGACAATACATGATGCCCCAGGTTTAACCCAGTTTTGTGGTTTGTAATTATAAGTTTCAAATTTCATTTATTTTTATGACTTAGTTAGTATATTATGCACGTATGTTTTTTTAAATAATCCATTCATTTTATATATAATTATAATTGACATAGATAATCCATCTCATTATGTAGGTCTTCAGACAAAGGAGAAATTTGTGTCTAATTTGTGGTCCTAAGATCAAATCTTATCATTCCCAAAGTTTAGGAAAGGAGGTGTTTGATGAGTATAGGCACTTCCTCTCTAAGAATCATAAGTATTAAACTAATGAAAAACTTTTGTTAAATGGGAAGAGACTACATTAAAACTGCAGGGAATGACACCTCACCTATGGAAGTTACAATATAATAGAAATTGTCAAGGTACGTATGAATCATCGTATATGAAATGTTATAATATTTTGTATAGTATGTGTTGTTTACTATAATTGACATTGATTTCTATAATTTCTTTATAAACTATGATTCATGATGGTCGTTGTGATCATGAAGGAATTAATGGGCTTCCACAAGGAATTAGACGTTATCCTAAACAATTTGGTAGGTTTCCCTACTATGAGCACCAACGAATTGCTCATCTATAGGATACTATGCATATCGAAAAGAATGTGCCATGAAACATTATGGCGAATATTGGATGGAAGGAGCAAGAAAGAAAAAATTGTCAAAATTTGCAATGGCATTCAAGAAGCCAACCATGCAATGAAATACGTCATTCAATTTCATAGCAACGGAGACCAAATTAATATAATCTCACTTCCATGGATGTTAACGGAGCAACAAAGTAATGTTGTAAAATAAGTCATGCGAAAAAATAAATTTCCCATCGTATTTTGTTCAAACATGAAGAATATCGTAACAAAGAAAGGTGATTTTGCGGGGGTGAAAAAGCATGATTGGCATATCTTCATGAAGGTAATTATTATGGTATGCATATAATTATTTCTATATTTTTTAATTCTAGTGCATATCATTTGGTATTTTTTGTCTACTTTTTGTAAAAAAAATGAAACAATTTGTATATTGTTTCAGTATGTTCTATCTCTCTCTCTCCCGGACAACTTCGACAACAATGTCAAACAAGTTATATATAATCTTAGGAAATACATGAGGTAAGTAGCAAGTTTTTACATGCGCTGAGTGTTTGTTTAATTCATTGTAGAACTTATATTTGATTGTTGTGCACTAATTCATGTAATGTAATATAATGTTTCTTTTGTTAAATATCGTGATTGGTTTGCATCACTTGTAGATGGTTGTCATCTAAATAAATCCATAAAGAAGATATAAAGTATTGGAGGAGAGAAGTTCCTCGTGTCATGTGTGAAATGCATAAGCATCTACCTTCGGTATTTTTCAATGCACAAGTACACTACCTCATACACCAAGTTGAGGAGATTGAATTGTGTGGACCTATACACTCAAGGTCCATGTGGATGGTTGAGAGGAACTTGAAATTTTTGAAGGGTTTGGTTAGACAACGAGCACGTCCTGAGGGTTCTATGATGGAGGGATATATGGTACACCAAAACATTATGTAAATTAGTGAATATCTTCCTAAATTAGTGTGAAAGCCCAATTTAGTTCGTATTTGTGATCCACACTCCAACAACAATTTTGAAGGGGAGTAATCAAAGGGGAAAGGTAGATTGAGGAAGGTGAAAGGTAATTATTAGCCAATGAAGATTAATTAATATAATACATTTGACTATTAATTTTTATGTATATATCATACATATTCTATTTTTAATTTTCAATATGCATCAATTAAAAGTGTATACTTTGTTAAGTGAATATACATTTCTGCTGAGTTTGAATTTTATTTTCATCAAACAGTTGGTTGAGAGTGGGATGCACTTCATTTATACATCGCAAACAATCTTGACTGGATGAAGGTATGGATTGAATGATGTGAACAATCTGGTGATGGAATATCATGGGAAGGTGGGGCTTCATTGGTTAAAGAAACACATCGCAATGGAGATACCAATCTTACACAAAGGGAAATCGATTTAGCATATGGTTTAAAAGATAAGCAGGAAAGCATATTAATCAACCACACTATTTATTTATTTTGCAAACATATTGATGTACACGTTGATTTTTTCCCTATAGGGCATAAACATGCACTTAATCATAAATGGGTAATGATGTATTTTTTATGTGTATGGATTGTTGTAGGTAAAACACCATAAGGATATGTGGTGCAATGGCTGTAAATATCGCATAAAAAAGTTGGATGAAACGAAGAAAAATTCATATTGTGGGATATCTATAGTCTTTGAGGTGACCAATGTTTCCTCTAGAAGTGTCAGACATCTAGAACTCTCAGAAAATCAATACTATGGGTATTTATAAGACATTTTTTAGTGTGACTTTAACTCCTTCAAGGTAGTTTTGTTCATTGTGGTAGTTCTATTCGTTTTCAAATGGTACAGGTTACGATTGAATCAATGTGATCTTGATAAAAGTATTATTAAACATGATAATTGATTTACCATGGTTAATACAAGGTTGTTTGAGCCAGGAATAGATTCCTATGTTCTTCCAAGCCAAAGTGAACAAGTATTTTACTCTGAGATTCTAGGTAGAGGGGGTTGGTCATTTGTTGTGAGACACGATCCAAGGGGAAGGACGGTAAAGTATAACATAGGGAAAGGTAATGAAAATGGTGTTGAAGAAGAAGACGATGTTGAAGATGACCAACATGATTTAGATGATCATGTTCCATAAGAAGATGTTGAATAATTAATTGAATCAAATGATGTAGCAGACAATGTCCATGAAGATGATATCTATGATGACATGATGATCATAACTGACATTGATGACGATGATGATATGGCCAACCCTTACAATGTTGAATTTGGATCAGATGATACATATGATGACTTGGATGAAGAAGATGATGAAGTCCTTTGAAGGGTATGAGGTATGCCTTAATATATCTACTCTATATTCTTTGATTTGATATTGTGATAAAATTATTGAATTTTATTGGTACGTATAAATTAACCGTTTCTTAGTGTTTTTTCCATTTTCCTTGTATGCTGTGATATGTGATAATTAGAGACATTGCTTCTTAAGTATGACAAAAAACACAATTTTTTCTTGCATAGATTTTGTCGGGTTAGGTGGAATTGAGAGTGATGTGAGGGGGGGAGCAGCCATAAGAGCTTCCACCTTCACATGGTTGGACCTGTTCATTAGAGAATATTAATTATTCTATAAATAGAGAGAATATCAGTAAGGGAATGCACAATGAACATGATAACCCAAATAGCGTGCTTGATCATGTAATGCACTAGGCCAATGTTTATTTATTTTTAATTTGTGCTTGCTTGGATTGAAATTTGGCATGGTTAGACTAGACCCACTGAATCTCTAATGTAATTTATTTGCGACATCATATATTTGTAAAATAATCAAGTATTAAATTTGTTTTTTTTAGTTGTAAGGTTTGAAATTTCCCCTTTACTTGTCAACAACAAAATGATTCAAAGACCAACATACTTTTGGATGTAGCTCATCATATCCCTGTTTTGATTTATAATCAAATATAAGGGAATTTTTTGTAACTCCAATGTGATTCTTGGTAGATACACTAGAAATATAATTACACTTAATATATGGTACCTGTTGGTCACTATAATTTCTCATTAATTAATTAATAAACATAGTGCTCAATATTCATTATCAACCCAGGGAAGTCTGTTTGTTTCAAAAGAAATCACACAAAATATATGCATAAACATTCAGTAATTGGTCAATAAACTAAACTACCCAATCTTCCTAATGTCCAATCTATACTATGTTTTACTGCTTAATCCAAATTCAACACTAATTCAATCACCAAGAGATGAAATATTTCACAGTCCTTCTACTAGATTAATTATGGGAATGTCTACTTCAAAAATAAATTAAATTGCCTTTGCAAGAAGTTAAATCCAAAATCACTACCATGAGAAAGTTCTGCACAATGATCACCAGGTCTAATCATAAGGGAGAGTAACTTTCCTACTCTACCAATTCATATGCCATTATGAGATCGGCATTTGTCAAAAGATGAGGAACACAGTAGCATATCACAACTATATCAGCAATGATCAATCAAACACTTGCAGAAAGAAAACTATACGCTATTCAATAAATTGTTTCAACACACCAAGGAAGTTAAACTCAGAAATCATAGGCTTAATCTTCACACTGTTTCAACACACCAAATAAAATTCTAATTACGATTCCACACACAAAATCAAAGTTACTCTCTCAAAAAATTTAAAATTTGTGCTTGCTTGGACTGAAATTTGGCATGGTTAGACTAGACCCACTCAATCTCTAATATAATTTATTTGTGACATCATAGATTTGTAAAATCATCAAGTATTAACTTTGTTGTTTGAAGGTGTAAGGTTTGAAATTTCTCCTTTACTTGTCAACAACAAAATGATTCGAAGACCAACATACTTTTGGGTGTAGCTCATAATATCCCTGTTTTGATTTATAATCAAATATAAGGGAATTTTTTGTAACTCCAATGTAATTCTTGGTAGCTACACTAGAAATATAATTACATTTTTAGATGGTACCTGTTGGTCCCTATAATTGCTCATTAATTAATTAATAAGCATAGGGCTCAATATTCATTGTCAACCTAGGGAAGTCTATTTGTTTCAAAGGTAACCACACAAAATATATGCANATATTAAACCCACTCAATACTTAGGATAAAATAATTAATCATTATTTGATTAATTATCTACCCACTAGCTTAATTAGTTGGCATCCACTTGCACCTTAAACTCAACACATGCCATCTACCCATAGGAATGCTTTATTTCTAATTCTGGGTTGATCTTGAGCACTTTATGGACATCCAGAATTAGTAAACAACTCTTTACAACAGATTCTTCTTTATTTTGCTTTATCCTACTTTTTTGTGGATAAGGTAAATCTATTTAACTAGAAAACGGGGCTCCTTTGTTTCCAACCCATCCTTCATGAATTTCTCTCCATTTTCAGGGATTAGCATATTTTTCCATCTCCCTTGAAAGCTCACTCATGCTTTTGCTAATTTGTGAGGTCCTTGACATATTTGGGAAGTGCTTTAGCCACCTATTGGGGTTTGCTATATTTTGGTAAGTCGCCCTTTTTGAGCTTTATGAGTTGTCTCCTTACAACTTTGTTTTCCTTTATAAGGATGTATTACCATTGTAATAATATCAATTATCATTTATTGATCATTCATTAATGTGTGCTCATCAATTCCTCTTCTTCTCTCCTTATGCTAATTCTCTGCAATTTCCAGTGAGGTTAATTGTGTGCTTAGATTCTTAGCTTGTTTATAGAATTCATGTTGCCATCAAGGATTTATAATTCTAACATGGTATTAGAGCTTTGGGATCTCATCAATTAATTCCCCTTTCAAATTTTTGGGTTTATTTGTAGGTGCTACAACTTCAATATGGATTCGAAAGTTCCTCTACTATCTCCTTTCAACTATGCTGATTGGAAGCCAAAGATGAGTGCATACTTGAAGAGGCAATGCCTCTTTAATGTCTCCATTGGTGCTTTGATCAAACCTCAGTCTTATGAAGAAAATATTGATTGGCTGAATAATTATGATAGAGCTTATGGAATCATGTGCTTGGCAATGTCTCTAAATATACATCATCTCATAGATTCTGCTGAATATCCATTAGAGCTTTGAAAAAATTTGGAAAAAATTTTTGGTGTGCAAGAAGTAGAAGATGAAGCATGGAGCGAACCCCCAACATCTCCTGATTCTCGTCTTGTTCTCTCTCTAAATATTTCTTGGCCTCTACATTCTCTGATGAAGTTATTTATGATGAAGAAGTTTCTAATATAGTTCATGTTGCTGCTACCCTCTTTGATTCAAATGCTTCCTCCTTCAATGAAGAAGCTAATATTGAAGAGAAATTTTTTCCTGTGTCTCTTGAAGACACTGATGATGAAAAATAAGTGACAGATGGAGCTTCTATTGTTATTGATGATAAATCACTTACACATTCATTGTTCTCTATGTCTTCTATCTTAGATTCTGAGATCTATGTGCCAGATCCTTCACACTTTGTGCATACCTCTCTCATTGATGGTGCACAACCTAGTGACTTTTAGGATGTTTTATTAGCCATATCAAGTCCTATTAGTTTCTTTCCATTTACCATACTTGATCACTTGTTCTTTTACATCTCCTCCTGTGTTCTTGGCATCAATCCTCAGAGCCTCTTTGAAGATATCCTTCCTTCCTCCTTTCATACTTCTACTACAGAGGATTCATTATCAGTTTATTCCCATGAGTCTACTGATATTATTATATGTGATCTTTTGGATTCTTTAGAATCTATATCAAACCATGGAGCCCATGCATTCATACTCTTTGATCATATGGCTTCTCTTTGTTCCTAAATGACCACTTGCACATATCATCTCTGTGTAAATGAAGCGGGAGGCATTATACATTCACTTGGATAGTTATTTCACCTATCTAGATCTGATTTCATCTCTATTGGTTCGAATTTCAAGTCATCATATCATCTTGGAGCTGATTACAACTCTCAATAGCTTTCACATCATTGGATCTCAGTTGTTCTACATGATCCTAGTTTCCATCCTGCAGCTGTCTTTGATCCAGGTGAGCAGATTTCCCTTCTTCCCAAGAAGAAGATTCCTCCATAAATCAACATTTAGTTTGGAGCAACATCAACAACATTTTTGGTTTTCCTCTCATGTCCTATCTTGAGGGAGTATTTCCCCATGTGGTTTTTCCTCTTTCCTCTACTTTTTGGATGTAGTAATTGTTAAAGGGTGACCATAGCCTTGTTTCTAGGTCCTATTTACATCCATATGCATCTATATTGTTTTGACATACAGTTATATAGTCAAACTTATAGGGGGGTTTTGGAATATATTAAACCCACTCAATACTTAGGATAAAATAATTAATCATTATTTGATTAATTATCTACCCACTAGCTTAATTAGTTGGCATCCACTTGCACCTTAAAGTCAACACATTACATCTATACCCCAAGAATGCTTTATTTATGATTCTGGGTTGATCTTGACCACTTTATGGACATCCAAAATTAGTAAACAACGCTTTACAACAGATTCTAATCTATTTTGCTTTATCCTGCTTTTCTGTGGATAAGGTAAACCTACTTAACTAGAAAACCGGGTTCCTTTGTTGCCAACCCATCCTTCATGAATTTCTCTCCATTTTCCAGGATTAGCATTTTTTTCCATCTCCCTTGACAACTCACTCATGCTTTTGCTAATTCATGAGGTCCTTGACTAATTTGGGAAGTGCTTTAGCCACCTATGGGCGTTTACTATATTTTGGTAAGTCTTCCTTTTTGAACTTTATGAGTTGTCTCCATACAACTCTATTTTCCTTTATAAGGATGTATTACCATTTTAATAATATCAATTATCATTTATTGATCATTCATTAATGCGTTTTCATTAATTCCTCTTCTTCTATCCTTATGTTAATTCTCTGCAATTCCTAGTGAGGTTAATTGTGTGCTTAGATTCTTATCTTGTTTATGGAACTAATGTTTCCATCAAGGCTTTAAAATTATGACATCATAAACATTTAGTAACTGATCAATCAACTAAACTACCCAAAATTCCTAATTGTTCGGTCTATGCTCTGCTTTACTTCTTAATCCAAATTCAACACTAATTCAATCACCAAGAGATTAAAGAGTTATGAGTCCTTCCACTAGATTAATTCTGGGAATGGATGCTTCAAAAATAAATTAAATTGCTTTTTCAAGAAGTTAAATCCAGAATCACTACCATGAGAAATTTACGCACGATGATCACCAGGTCTAATCATAAGGGAGAGTAACTTTCCTACTCTACCAATTCATATTCCATTATCAGATCGACGGTTCTCAAAAGTAAGGAACACAGTAGAAGAGCACAAGTATATCAGCAATGTTCAATCAAACACTTGCATAAAGAAAACTATATGCTATTCAATAAACTGTTTCAGCACACCAAGGAAATTAAACTGAGAAATCCTACGCTTAATCTTCACACTATTTCAACACACCAGAGGAAATTCTAATTACGATTCCACACACAAAATCAAAGTTACTCTCTCAATTTTTTTTTAAATTGTGCTTGCTTGGACTGAAATTTGGCATGGTTAGACTACACCCACTGAATCTATAATGTAATTTATTTGCGACATCATATATTTGTAAAAGCATCAAGTATTAACTTTGTTGTTTGGAGGTGTAAGGTTTGAAATTTCTCCTTTACTTGTCAACAACAAAATGATTCAAAGACCAACATACTTTTGGATGTAGCTCATAGTATCCCTATTTTGATTTATAATCAAATATAAGGGAATTTTTTGTAACTCCAATGTGATTCTTGGTAGCTACACTTGTTGAATATATAGTTGTCATTGATGTCAAAGGTGTTCATGAATATGAATGACAAAGGAATAACCAGTGAATATGGTGGAAAACTGAAGGTTGTAGGTTGCAAGATGAATGACAAATGAATAACCCTATATCAAGTTGAACGACTAAGATTGACCATCCAATGGCGTTGCTAAATGAAGTGTCGCAGAGGATCTCCACAAAGAAATCATGCAGATCCACAAAGTCATGATGAGATCTGAATTCGATCTGAAATCAACGGTCAAGAAGCATCTCGCATGAGATCCAATGATTGAGGATCAGTTCCGCAAAAGATAGGCCAGAGGACAAAGTTCCGCAAAGGATCAAGATCGGATGGCTAAGATTAGTTCCGCTGAAAGAGATCGATGGTGTGGAAGAAAAATGTGGAAATGGAATTGCGGAAATAAAGTTTAAAGAATCTATGAACCCGCAATATGGAAAATCGATGGTTAGGAAAACACCCGCAAAATATCAATGGTGCGGAATTGTTATTGCGGAAAGTTGAAAGTCAATTTTGGGAATTGCTACATCCCACATCCCACAACTTGGAGAGATTGGATGGCTGAAGTTAGTTCCACCAAAACAGATCAAACAGTTTAGAAAAAGAAGTGCAGAAAGAAGTTTGTGGAAAGTCGAAATGTTACATTTTCGCATCCTACAATATGAAGAGATCAGATGACTGAAGTTATTTTCACTAAAACAAGATCAACGGTTCGGAAATAGAAGTGCGGAAAGAATTTTGCAGAAAGACGATACGAGTCTGGGAAAAGTTACATCCTGCATTCCGTAAATCTGAAGATCGACACTCATGAAAATCCTGATGAAGATCAATGGTTGGGAATCGTTTGAAATAGGAACTTAGTGCAAAAATATGATTTCAAGAGGAAATCTGTAGATTAGATCAACGGTCCGGATTATATCTGGAGAAGAAGATTAGGGAAGCACAAGAAAACGATAAACAGTGTTGCGAAAATGAATTCTGAACTGTGTGAAGAATGAAATGGTGCATTTGTTGAAACTTAACGATGAAATGATATGACAGTAGAATGGGTAAATGATGAAGAGATATGTCTGTAAGTGAACAGTCATGATCCAAAATGAAAGAACATAGCTATGGAGTGATGCATTGGTAGGCGACATGTATATGATATTTAAATAAATGAATATGTAAAGAATTAAGTGTCTCTGTTAGCAAGTTTGACAGATCCCAAAGTGAATAGTTTTCAACTGTTCCAAAATACTGAGAAATTCAGTTTAGGGTGGTAGGGTGGTGCTAGGGAAGGCCACAAGTCTGCAGGGGGTTGAAGCCTCCTTCCAGTCGTAGCTGGAGAATAGGGTGTCGTAGCATCCTTGTCTATTGAAGCAGGAAGAAAACCACAAGGTTGTTGTAGCATCCTAGTATGTAGTTGCAGGAAAAACCTAGGGTGTGATTTTGCATCCTTTCTATTGCAGCAGATAAACAATTTTGTAAATTCATCTTATTAATGAGTTTGTGTTGGTAGTTTTCTCTTTTGAGGTTTCCACGATAAAAATATATTCCTTGATTGTTTCTTTTGTGTATTTTAAAGTAAAAAATGACAATACTAATTCACCCCCCCCCCCTCTTAGTATTGTGGAATAAACCAACAATTGGTATCAGATCAGGTTCCTTCACAACAATTTAACCATTGGAAGGAAGATCCCATCTAAAAATCACAATGGATCAACAAGAAGGTTTGGACACTAACAAACCTCCACTATTTATCAGATAAAATTATGCTTACTAGAGTGTAAGGATGAGGTGTCATCTTATGTGATGCAATCTTAAGTGGTTTAACAAACTCGGTATTTACTAAAGTGATGCAATGCACATCTGCCAAACAAGCTTGGGACACGTTGAAAATTATCTATGAAGGAGAATATAAGGTCAAAGAATCTAAACTCCAAACGTATGAAGGTCAATTTGAAAGTCTTAAAATGAAGGAAGAGGGGAATATTGGTGAATATCTTCTTCGTGTAGATGAAGTTGTTAATGCGATCAGTGGTCTTGGAGGAAAATCAAAGGAGAAGGAAGTGGTAAGAAAGGTACTAAGAACATTACCAATGATATATGATTCAAAGGCATCCACCCTAGAAGAATGAGATGATCTTAAAAAGGTAACAGTGGATGAGCTACATGGAATCCTCACTGTGTATGAAACGAGAACACGACAAAATGGATCTTCAAGAAAAGAAGTAGCTTTTAAAGCCTCCTTAAATAATCAATCAGAAAACCCAAATGATGAGGAAGCCTTTTACACTAATAAACTTGAGAGAGGAACTGAAAAATACAAGGGGAATTTACCTCTAAAGTGTCTTAATTGTGGAAGGATTGGACATTTTTCCTCTAAATGCACCTACACTAAACAAGATGAGAATGAAGATAAGGAAACTTCGAAGTTCAAAATGGGTAAATCAGGAAACAAGAAAAAATACCATGGGAAAAGAAAATTGTTTACACCATGGAAGACAGTGAAGATTCAGATGGAAGTGAAGATGAAGAAACTAAAGTTTTATTCATGGGACTAGATACTCAAGCCTCAAGTAGTGACTCAGATATGGAAGGAGAAGTAGACCTAAGAGCTAAACTTGTTAGAGCCCTTGAAGAACTTTAGAAATGTAGGAAAAAGAACACACAATCAAATATTCTCATCAGTCGGTTGGAAGCTCAACTCCTATATGCCAAAAAGGTTGAGGAGGAACTAAACCTACAGCTCAAAAGAAGAATACATGAGTATGGAAATCTTGCAGAAGAAATCATGCAATTCACAAGAAACATTGATGAAGGATATATCAAATCAAGGTTTGAGAATAGATCAAGGATTCTAGATGACATTCTGAGTAGCCAAAAACCATCATGTGATAGGTTTGGTTTGGGGTTCATTAAAGAAAAGAAGCTAGAGAGTTTTCCTATCACAAATCAAGAAGAAAGTAAGAAAAGCTATTTTGAAGTACTAAAGACTCCATCTAAAAAGGAAAGAAGCAAGAAAGCTGGCTTAATTTCTCAATATAAAAATAGAAATAATCTAGCACTGAAGAGACCAAATAGATATCTACAGATCTTTTTAGGTCACTGCTTTGCTTGTAATAATTTTGGTCATAAAGCCTCAACCTGCAAAACTAAATGAAAGGTTTCTGAATTCAAGAAGAAGTCATCAAGTAATGAGTCAAAAGGAAATATGAATATTTTTACATTACTTAAAAATATGATATAGAATGTTATAAATGTAATAACCACGGGCATATGGCAAGAGATTGTAGACTGAAGACACATAAAAGGAATATTGTTGCAATCAAACCTCAGAACACCAAACAAAAGAAGCATTGGAAAGATAAGGAAGAAGTGGAAAGTTCCATGATTGCTTTATGTGCAACCAAAAGACAAAACTTATGGAACTTAGACAATGGTTGTTCAAAACATATGACCGGTGACTCAAGCAAATTCATAACACTAAAGGATAATAAGGGAAAAGTCACCTTTGGAGACAGTTTGTCTTCCAAAATAATCGCCAAAGGAACAGTTGTTGTCAACATCAAGATCAAAGCAGAAAATTTTTTGCTAGTTGAAAACCTCAAGCCAAATCTTCTCAGTGTAAGTGAAACATGTGACCAAGGACACATTAGTATCTTTGACTTAGAAAAATGTGAAATTGAGAATAAGAAATTAGGAAAGATCATTGGTATTGCTATGAGAAATGCAAACAATGTATACATCTTGGAAAATGAAAACCAAAGCTACTTAAGTATGGCAGATGAAATTTGGTTATGGCACAGAAGGTTGGGGCATTTAAGTTTTAACAATATTTCCAAAATAAGCACAAAGGAAGCTGTAAGAGATCTACCAAAAATTGTAGTTCATCTAAAATCTATATGTAAACATTGTCAACATGGGAAGCAAACCAAAGTCAGTTTTAAAATAAAAGAACATATAACCTCACACCCTCTGGAAATAATACACATAGACCTTTGTGGACCAAACAGAACTAAAAAACTGCAAGGAGATCACTATTTCATGTTTCCCATTGATGATTACACAAGGATGACATGGGTGGCATTCCTAAAAGTAAAATCAGAAGCCTTTGAAAATTTTAAAATCTTCAACGAAATGGCTGAAAATGAGTCTGGTATGATAATCAAGTGTCTTAGATCAGATAATGGGGGAGAATTTACTTCCAATGAGTTCAATGAATTCTGTGAAGATCATGAAATTAAGAGACAATTTTCAGCTACAAAAACTCCTCAGCAAAATGGGGTTGTTGAAAGGAAAAACATAACAGTCCAAGAAGTTTCCAAAACAATGCTTAATGAAGTGAAACTGTGAGATTCATTTTGGATAGAAGCTATATACACACTTAATAGAGGGAAACTCATAGGAAATAAGGATAAGACCCCCTATGAATTGTGTTATGGAAGACTAGCCTCAGTCAAATATTTTAAAGTATTTGGCAGTAACTATTACATCAAAAGAAACAAGGATGATCTTGGAAAGTTCGACTCCAGGACTGATGAAGGAATATTTTTAGTATACTCATCCACCAAAAGGGCATATAGGTGCTACAATAAGAGGTTACATAAAATTGTAGACAGTGTTGATGTGAAAGTAGATGATATAAAACCAAGGAAACAGAAAAATCTTGACAGCATTGAAAATACATGTGATGATAAAATCAAATACTCGCAAAAGGACGAGAGCATTCATAACGAATAAAAAGACAAAGAGAAGGAAGATACACAAGAAGATGATGAATAATTCCCTAGACCTAAAACTAAAACTCCTTCTAGGAGAATACAAAAGGATCATCCAGATTCAGAGATCATGGGTGATAAAAATGCTGGGGTCAAAACAAGAAGACATCTACCAGATGTAGAACAAGCCCTACTCTCAATAGTGGAACCCAAGAACTTTACAGAATCTAGAAAAAATTATGAATGGGTCAAATCCATGAATGAAGAACTAGATCAGATTGAGAAAAATGAGACTTGGAATCTTGTACCAAAACCCGAAGATAAGAACATTGTAGGAACCAAATGGATTTTAAAAGACAAGTTCAATCAAGATGGGAAAGTGATAAGGAACAAAGAAAGATTGGTTTGCAAGGGGTATGCCCAAGTAGAAGGTGTTGATTTTGAAGAAACCTATGCTCCCGTAGCTCAACTTGAAGCAATCAAAATGTTTTTAGCACTGTCATGCCATAAAAACTTTAAAGTATATCAAATGGATGTCAAGTCTGCATTCTTAAATGGAAAACTAGAAGAAGAAGTATATATTGAACAACCTGAAGGGTTTCTCTTGTCAGAGAACATAGAATATGTCTGTAAACTAAAGAAGGCTCTCTATGGTCTCAAACAAGCTCCAAGAGCATGGTTCTCAAGACTGGACAGTTACTTAAAACAACAAGGTTTTAAGAGAGGAGCCACTGAAAGTAATATTTACCTAAAGACCGAAGATAAAAATATGATCATTGTTGTTGTCTATGTGGATGACATCATATTTGGGAGAAATCTTCAAATCCTAAGTGTAGATTTTTCCTCTAAAATGAAGAAAGAGTTCGAAATGTCAATGTTGGGTGAATTGACATTCTTCTTGGGATTACAAGTCTACCAAACAAATGAAGGAATTTTCATATCTCAAACTAAGAACATCAAAGATATGTTGAAAAAGTTTAAAATGGAAGATTCCAAACTTGTTGGTACTCCTATGGTCATTTATTGCAAGTTAAGTAAGGATGATGACTCTCTGGAAGTAGATCGTACCATGTTTAGATCCATGATTGGCAGTTTTCTATATGTGACAGCCACAAGACCAGATGTAATGCAAGTTGTTGGATTGGTAGCTACATTCAAGTCAGCTCCTAAAGAAATTACATGTAACAACAGTAAAAAGGATTTTTAAATATCTAAAAGGTACTATGGAGTATGGCTTATGGTATCCGAAAGGACAAGAATTTACCTTGAGGGCGTTTACTGATGCAGATAGGGCAAGAAGTGTCGACGATCGAAAGAGTACTAATGGAGCAACACTTTTTCTGGGAAATTGTTTAGTATCATGGTCAAGTAAAAAACAATCCTCCATTTCACTCTCTACAGCAGAAGCATAATATAGTGCTACTGCCTCATGTTGCACTCAAGTTATTTGGATGAGTCAAACCCTATAAGATCTACTTGTAAAATATGGTTTGGTTGAACATCCAATAGTGATCAAATGTGATAACACTAGTACTATAAATATGTCTAAAAATTCTATCATGCATTCTAAGACAAAATATATACCAATCAAGTATCACTATCTAAGAGAACAAGTATCTCAAAAAGCTGTCAAATTAGAATATATTGACACAAAAGAATAGATTGCTAACATTTTCACCAAACTATTGCCTAAGGAAGCTTTTGAGTGACTTAGACAGAAAATGGGATTAATTCCGTTACAAAAGTACTAGGAGGAGAAGCTCAATCTCAGGGGGATATTTGTTGACAGGGGGAGCTGCTAGACAGAAAGGTTCCTTTGTCATTGTTGTCAAAGGGGGAGAATGTATAGAGGTTTCCACCAATGCCAAAGGGGGAGATTGTTGACTATATAGTTGTCATTGATGTCAAAGGTGTTCACAAATATGAATGACAAAGGAATAACCAGTGAATATGGTGGAAAACTGAAGGTTGCAAGTTGCAAGATGAATGACAAATGAATAATCCTATAGCAAGTTGAAAAACTAAGATCGATCATCCAATGGTATTGTTGAATGAATTGTCGCAGAGGATATTCATAAAGAAATCATGCAGATCCACAAATCCATGGTGGATCTTAATTCGATACGAAATTGACAGTCAGGAAGCATATCGCACGAGATCCAACGAATGAGGATCAGTTCCACAAAAGATAGGAGGGAGGATGAAGTTTCGCAAAGGATCAAGATCGGACGGCTGAGATTAGTTCCAATGAAAGAGATCGATGATGCAGAAGGAAAATGCGGAAAGGGAATTGTAGATATAAAGTTTAAAGAATCTATGAACCCGCAATTCCCATCCCACAATTTGGGAAATCGATGGTATAGAAAACACCCGCAAAAGATCAACAATGCAGAATTGTTGTTGTAGAAAGAAGATTGCAGAAAGTCGAAAGTTGATTTTTGGAATTGCTACATCCCGCATCCCGCAATCTAGAGATATCGGATGGCTGAAGTTAGTTCCGCCAAAACAGATCAAACGGTTCAGAAAAAGAAGTTTGTGGAAAGTCAAAATTTTATGTTTCCTCATCCTGCATCTCGCAATCTGAAGAGATTGGACTGCTGAAGTTAGTTCCACTAAAACAATATCAACGGTTTGGAAATAGAAGTGTGGACAGACGATATAAGTCTGGGAAAAGTTACATCCCGCATCCCGCATCCCATAAATATGAATATCGACGCTCATGAAAAGCCCAATGAAGATCAATGGTTGGGAATCATTTGAAACAGAAACTTGGTGCAGAAATACAATTTCAAGAGGAAATATGTAGATTAGATCAATGGTCTATAGAGATTCAGATATAAGATCAACGATCTAGATTATATCCAGAGAAGTAGATTACAGAAGCACCATAATACGATAAATAGTGCTGCGAAAATGAATTTTGAATTGTGTGAAGAATGAAATGGTGCATTTGCTAAAACTTAATGATGAAATGATACAACAACATAACGGGTAAATGATGAAGAGGTATGTATGTAAGTGAACAGTCGCGATCCAAAATGAAAGAACGAAGCTATGGAGTGATGCCTTGGTAGGAAACAGGTATAGGATATTTAAATAAATGAATGTGTAAAGAATTAAGTGTCTCTGTTAGCAAGTTTGACAGAGCCCAAAGTGAATAGCTTTCAACTGTTCCAAAAGACTGAGAAAATTATTTTAGGGTGGCAGGGTGGTGCTAGGGCAGGCCACAGATCTACAAGGGGTTGAAGCCTCCTTCCAGTCGTAGCTGGAGAACAGGGTGTCATAGCATCCTTTTATGTTGAAGCATGAAGAAAACCACAAGGGTGTTGTAGCATCCTAGTCTATAGTTGTAGGCAAAACCTAGGGTGTAATTTTGCATCCTTTCTGCTGTGTTTCTGTTGCAGTAGATAAACAATTTTGTAAATTCATATTATTAATGAGTTTGTGTTGGTNTACTGATTCCCCCCCCCCCCCCCCTCTCAGTATTGTGGGATAAACCAATAACATTAGAAATATAATTACACTTAATAGATGGTACATGTTGGTCACTATAATTGATCATTAATTAATTAAAAACAGAGTTCTCAATATTAATTGTCAACCCAAGGCCCAACATCTCCCCCCAACTATCCAATTGCATGTCCTAATGCAATAGAATCCCGTGAATTCAAATCCGAGTATGAATCAAAGATCTTTCTATGGAGGTTGGTAAGGTTGAAGGAGGACTCAATTTTGACTCCCAGTTTCACAAACCCCTTGCAGGAAACCAACTCTTCCAAACATACCCTTTCTGCCTTTTTGGTTAACTTGTAGACACTCTTGTACTCCTTCTTGGGAAACCATATAAGTGTAAATCTAAACCTAATCCATAGCCAACTTGGACCACATGACTGAACACACTTAATGTACTCTGGGACCTAAGACAAGGCATACTTCAAAATTTTCAAAACGGTACGGGTCTCTTATTCTCATGGATTTCGAAGAGGCTTCCCATCTACACTTATTGCCCTCTATTGCATAAGGTTCCTATTGTGATATCATTTTTACACATGTATAGATGACGTCCCGATGGATTGTTTCTATTTCATTAATCTTCTGGGGAGAGGAGAGGCATTTCCTTTGTCTTGCAAATATAGCTTTAGGGGACTATGGTTCCCCTCGAATCCAGAGGGTAGAATTGACTTCATTCCTTCGAATATTCTGAGAGGCATGCTATCATCTCATACGATTGGTGATAAAGGAGGAAAAATCCCTCAAATGGATATATCCTATGTATAGAATAAGATTAAATGATCGGTCCGTGAACCATGCTAGTTCGTGTAAGTACAATTGACAAACTAAGTTTTCCTAATAGAAGTCGCTCTGAGAAAAAGCATATAAAAACTAGGAAGGTGTAACAAACTAATAGGGTCTCCCCTCCTTAATGGATCTCAACTTAAATAAAGTTGATTTTTCAAAGAGGAAGAATGAATAGGATGTTGATGGGACCCTGTAACTCAATAATTCCTTAACCAAATCAAACCTTTGATTCTTCTCTTTTCTGCATGGTGTTACATTTTTTTAACTCATTCAATTCTTCTTGTAATTTTTCCCATTGGGATATTTGGAAAGTCAATTCTTCAACCCATTTGTCCCCGATTTCTTTGACAGTATTCTTGTGTAAAGGAAGGGAGATAATCCCCTCCTCACACAGTCCAGCTCGATACTTCCACTTTTCTAATTCGGCTTTTAATAGGGAGATGTATTCTGTTTCTTCCTGGGACTTTTCATCAGCATCCTCCATATCAATAACTTCCAAAGGTTCTTGGATTCTTGTTCCAACATCATTTTTCTAGGGTGAAGGTTTCTCCTTAGTTGTTAAATATGGAGTTTCAACAAACAACTCATGTGTTTCAACAACTAAATTTTGTGTCTCAGCAATCAGTTTTTGTGTTTCAGCGGTTGATTCTTGATTTTCCAGCTCCAGGCTCAAGAAAAATTCCTTTTTGAATTTTCGGTTCTTGTGTTTCAACAATTTCCATCTGATGCAGAAATTTTTCCTAAGCAATGGCCCCAGTAGTTTCTGGGATTTCTAGTTTGTGTGTTTCAACAATCCCTTGTGTCTACAGTTCCTGACCCTAGAGATCCTTATTTTCCATGGTTGAAAAGGCTATATCCATATTTTGATTTTGTACATCCTTCGACACTAATTATTCTTTCCTTAACTGTGTGAGTCTCCAAGATGAAAATACCGGGACCATGACTTTAATTCCCGCTTTTCCGGAGATATCTCCACATTTTGGACTCACAAGATCCTCATGCTCCATCTCTTCTGAGACATGGGGTAAATTTTCTATATGACATGCCACTTTCATTAATTTTCCCAATTTACAATCCGCTTGATTCTTTAATATCTCTTTCAGTTCTTGCAGCTCCTCCTTAAGCACATGCACCTCCTGTTTCGACAAATCGTTTTCAAGGAGAAAGGTTTCTGTTTGAGTTTCCCCCTCTGTTGTAGTAGGTTCATGTGGGTTGACAACAGTTGGATCACACCCTAGTTCTTGTGTTTCAAGGAGTTTTTGTGATCTTAAAATTAGAACCTCAATGTCTGCTCTAGTCATTCGTAATTCCTCTGCCGCAATAGAGGACCGGTTGCTCATTTTCCTTAAGGGTTGGGATGGATTATTTATAGTGAAAAATTTCCTTTTTTTTGTAGCACATGGAGAGTGGTACCCTCCGGGAGTATCTCAACCTCCTATGAAACCAAAGAAGTAGAATAATTCTTACGTGATGATTCTACCCTTAGCTCGATAAATTCTTCTGGGTTAACATGAGATTCGATCTCCAAACCTGTTCTTTCTTGATTTCCAACCCCTTCTCTCCTTTCTTCTTCATTGACTTCTACATGTTGAAATGAAATTCCCACAGGCTCCTGAGGATTTATGTTTTGAATCATTTTTGCAGTCGTGGCTTCCCCCAATTCTCCTTCCCAATTAATTCCTGCTCCACCTAATTCCCTATCTCTTCTCTCTCCCCCAAACTCTCTAGACAGGATCCACTAATCATATCCCCCCTCACTCCATTATCACTTTCTTCTACGGCCACATGGCCTACTACAACCCCAACAAAAAACTGCCCCCAAGATAAATGTTTTCGCTCAGGGTTTCTAAGTATTAGCATTTTGATCAGACAATGATTAGTTATGGAATCTTGGGGGTGTTAAGACCTTCAGGTATAATGCACCAGTTTTTGCAGGTTTTTCATTAAGTAATAAGCTAGAATGATCAACATTCCATGGCGTAGGTGAGAAATCAATACAAAATCATAAGCGTAGATGAAATAATACCTACCTTCAAAGGCAATGTACTTCTTCAAGAAAACTGTGACCTAATCCCATGGCGGAGGCAGGGTCTCCAATAGTGTTCCTCATCCCCTGGTTTTAACTCTCTCTCGTGCCATGAGGAAATCCTCCTTTTCCTTTAATTTTACCACATTTTTACCAAACCATCTCTTTCCAACCCTCAGAAATATTGTTACCTCTATTAGAACGTGCTCTGAGACATCAATTCTTAGTCCCCGCACTTTAAAATGGTCCCCTTCCAGATTCTGGGAAAATTGCAGCACCATTCCTTCATGGAACCTGTTCAATATCTAAAAATATGCCATCCATCCTACCTCTTCAAACATTGATAAGAATTCCTTATTCCAACGTAAGGCATCTGTCATTGCAGGCTCATGTATAACTACAAAACCCCCCATATTAACTTCCTTCAATAGTCCTCAAATGATGCACACAGAAACGTCCAAATTCAGATGTTGAGATTGAATGTGTGCAGAAATAGCAGTGAAATAGTGGGGAGTTGTTAGCTATTTCTGGAAAGATAATGTAATCATGGGACAAGATCATGCGATCAGTTAATGCATGGAGTGGTGGGGTGGCGATGGGTAATAAATACAAAAAGGTGGTGACACATTCATTCGTCATGATTAGCATTGAATAGCCCACTTTTACTGTCAAATCGATCGATGAAGGTGTCCCTGATCACATGGATTAATAAAGTTGACAAGCCTTCATCAAACAGAAAGATCGAATCTATCCATACCATAATTACTTCAAATTCATAGGTGGAAAATTTGTGATCAAATTATCGACTTCGTCATTTTTCTCTGAAAATGTAGAAGAGTTGCTAAAACCGACAATGTGAGAATACTTTCCAATCTCATCAAAACATCCCTCGGACCATCTTCCATCACACATTCTAATTTGTCATGAGGAAAGCCAATCGTTTCCATGAATGAATGAAAAAAAAAATTGGAAAGATGGCAATGGGAGAGTGGAGAGATTGAGAGTATTTCAGCCAAGAGATTCACGGAGTTTCAGAAAAAAAAATTCGGCGGAATTTCGATGGAAAAGATGGTGGAGTTTCGATAAAAATTGGTAAGATTGGGGTCATTTTAGCAAAAAGTTGGCAGACTTTCAACAAAAAAGCTGGTGGAGTTTCGGAAAAAAGAGGTAAGATAGGTGAAGTTTTAGCAAAAAGTTGAGGGAATTTCAGCGGAAAAGATGGTGGAGTTTCGGCAAAGAGCGGTAAGATTGGTGGAGTTTCATAAAAAAATTCGGCAGAAAATCTGGTGGTATTTTGACAAAAAAAGGTAAGATTGGTGGATTTCAACAAAAATTGAGCAGAATTTGAGCAAAAAAGATGGTGGAGTTTCGACAAAAAGCAGTAAGATTGGCAGATTTTCAGCAAAAATTTGGCAGAATTTAGGCGGAAAAAGCTGGTGGAATTTCGGCAAAAAGCGGTAAGATCGAGGAAGTTTCAGCTGGAACATAATCTAGCGATGCTTGAATGAAATTCAATAGCCTTTTATGAATGCAACAATTCCCCTTGCCAATCATTTCCAACAATCTGCAGAGGACCACTTATCATCTGTGCAATCGATTGGCCAATTAAAACTGCTTCTTTTCTTCTTGGGTCCTTTGTACTTGTCTCTGCACATGATTCTTACACAAAACCCATCAAGCCAACCTGTCAAAAAAAATTTGAACCATCTATCAAACTATACAAAAAAACAAGATGAGAAATGTCACGTTTATTTCTATACAACTTCGTGGAAGATATGCAAATGATTAGAGTTTCAGGAACAGGATGAGAACCATGTTCTTGTACGAGTTGTCAATCTGCATGAGAAAAAACATGAGAAGTAAATGCATCCTTCGAGAGTGGCTTATGGTAGAGTCGCAGTCGATGACCATTGGAAAATAGTGGTATTTTTTGTTCACCAATCGTAGTCAATCACAGAATTCCATTATCAAATATTGTGTCCACTCTGTATGGCCCAACCATCTGGTGCACAACTTCCCCTTAAAATCCCACTTAAACCGTGAGTCATATAATAAGGCCCAATCTCCTTCAATTTAAAAACAATTATGTGCATGTGGAATGTGACTTCAACAATATAACATCTAGAATGTGTTTGACATAAAATATTTGGAATATTATTAAAATTAGTATGATTTTAAACTCTGAAAAACCTTAGAGTGTCTCGTTTCATAATAGAGGAACCATTATTCATATTTGCAATGATACTCCTATACTTTATTTACTTTCTTGTTAGACAATATGTTTTTCTTGAGTTCCTTAACCATCTTAGGTAATTTGATATAGTAGTGGAGAAAGTGTGCAAGCCATTTTTTTGTAAAACAATCCTACTTCAATGATAGAACTAGACAATGTAAATACAAAAACACTAACAATTGAAATATAATTGATCCAAAAAATTGCAACTTCTTCAATATGCTCATAATTTACTAACTTGAAAAGAATGCATAATACCGAAGTTATAATACCATAATCCAACATAAAAAGTCATACTAACACAGAGGTGTGAAAATGCAATTTGTATTGTGTAATAATCCATTGAGTTAACAAAAATAGGCTTCATGGATTTGGATGAAGCTCAAGCTTACACCCAATTTTTCCATCCACAAGTGGAAGCCATAGGGTTTATTTCGGTGATGTAAAGGTTTGAAAATAATCTCATTTTTCTAATTGTTAATTTTTATATATTGGTCCTTTATATCCTTAAGGTTACAACACCAAATAAGCCTCATTTTATTTGAATTCATATTACTAAAATAATATTTAAAAACAAATTTATGTATTTATTGAAGGTTAAACAATACGACTAGAATAACTCAATCCTCAAAGCTCCATTTGTTTTTATCTTATGCACCCTTCTTCAAATGGCCCCTTCTAAAGTTTAACAAAGCATAGTCCACAAATCAAATCTTTATCATAATATATTTATGTAAACCAATTTATGTCATGACATTTTCCTTTGTAGCTTAACTGTGGGCCAATGTGGAATCACATGTGACATAAATAGGGAATATTTGTCTAGGAATTTTTTATCGTCACCATTTCAAGTTTTTTCTTACGAGGTACTTATGAGGTACAAAGTTAAGGGAAGGGAAGGGATTATGGTTTATGTAGTTAGGTGTAGGAATGTTTGGGTTAAGGTAAGTGGTATGTGTTTTTGTTGTGTCGTGATTATGGCTATGTAGTTTGGAAAATGAATTAATATTGAGTATGGATTTTATACCAAATGAAAGGATATGGAGTTTGGTCATGTCATGGAGGTTATGAGTTAGGGATTTATAATTTTTATATATTATTATTAGGGTTAAAGTTTAAATGGTATTCAAGGGTAACACTTAAGGTTTATTTGGTTTTAGGTGGGGGGTATATATTAGCACTTGGTCATAGTTAGAGGGTGAGTATTTTAAGGTGGGGGGTAAGGGTTACAAGTTATGTAGTTAGGGATAAGAAGTTAAGGAGTTTCTCTTGGTAGGGGTTAAGGGGTACCACAAGTATATTTGGACCTGGGAACTCTATGACTCCATCTGACGAAACCCAATAAAATGAATGTGTCATCGCATTTTTGGTTCAAAATTTTGGATTTTTTTTGGGTTTAATTATGCATATAAAATATGATGTTATATATGAAAGTGGTCAAATATATGATGTTATATCTCATTTTTTGTTCAATGGAATAGATCCAAATAATCATCCATGGTGTTCTATAACTTAACATGATGACCATATAATACCACTTGTGGTCCAATGATTCCCTATGTAGGAAATGTATGATAAAATGGGGGTCTACACATTGTCCATGGGGTCACATGCATGGGCCTAACCCATGCATGCATATAAGTGAAAAAGATACCCCCTATTCCCAAACTTGTATCTCTAGGTACATACCCTTATCCCATTACTCCTAACTACATACTCCTTAACCCCTTATCCCTAACCCTGACCCTAGCTAACTCCCTACACAAACTCCTCTTTTAAGATCATAATTGGTCAGGGGTTGGAGGGTTCTATGAAAAACCATGACTATGAAGACCTAGTATCTACCCATAAGCCCATTAACCCTTGTAACACCCTGGTTTTGACCCCATTTGCATTAAATATATATTATGAGAATATTGAATGGAATCTTGGAAAGGACCTCAAGGCCAAGGCCCTACCATTGATTGATGCTTTGTGTATAGGTGATCAAGGTTGATGCCTATGGTTTATGGTGCTAAGTCAAGCACAATATATAATTTTGAACATCATATAAATATGCAATTTAATTAAAAACCCACAACCAGCTATGTTAATGCAACAAATAATGAGATGGGGGCATCATTTCCTAAGGAACAGGGAAGGGGAATGTTTAACCTTGAGCCATGGGGGGAAAGCCATGTGTCAAAAGAAAACACCCATAAAATGTATGCCCATTTTCCCCTCATGCACCCATGTTTTCATCTTCCCTAACATTGTGGGGAGCGGCGAGACATTTTGATCATCCATCATTCATGCTTTCATTTTCTTTGTTTTTTTTTCATTGTGCATGCCCAATTCATCATCTGGCTTTCAGCCAAAACATCATGGTTGATTCTGATCTTTCCCTATTCCATTCTATGCTTGTGCGCTATGCACTTGTCATTTTTGCAGAACTATGTTTTGTTCTAGATCGTTGTTTGTTGTTTCGACCTTCAGTGCTGTTGTGCATTAGTTTCCTCTGTCACAGAGGGACTGGAAGCTTGTTTGTTGCGTTAACATTGTGCTCTACTATGTGTGTGCATATTTCTTCCTTGGTCTGAAATGGTCTAGAGTGGAATTGGATCTGAACTGGATTGATAAACCTAGTGTAGGAAGGAACCTCACAAATAGATCTAGAGGGGCTGGTTTTCTTCTTTGCATACCCTAAACAGCACTGGAAGGGAAGGAATAGCATGAGGCACTATGTAGCAAAGAAGGGGATGCTTCCTTGTGTTGGGTGTGTAGTTTTTTTAGGATCCAATCCTGATCTAGTGCAGGTGTCCACAACTCGGTGGTTGAGCTCACTAGCTTAGTAGTTCAAGTTTTCCAGTTCCTTTGCAGCCTGATAAACCCATCTGTTAGTTGGATTGGCTGGTCCTTAATGAGAATGTTGGCTTAGCTGACTACTGTCTGATAAACCTAGTAGTATATGGGCTTGTTTTTCTGTAGCTTGATAAACCCAACTGTGTTGGCTTGGCTGAGTTTGGTTGTATTGTTGGCTATGTGTGAGCCTTCTAGTATTCCTTATTTGTTGTGGGAATCATGCCCAGCTCGGGGGTGGCAATGTTGCTAAGTGATTGAGGAGCACACTGGCTTATGGTTGGGTGGAATGTTGCAGTGACGTAGTTGGTTGTAGAGAAAAATTCTTTCAAAGATAAGTATCTCTGTGTTAATCTCTGCAAATGGTATTTGCTTCATGAATTATGATGAATATGTTTAATGTGTTGAATTGATGAATTACTTCCGCTGTATAATTGCAATTGTATGCATCTGTGTATGTTTCTTTCAATACATTTTTAAACTAAGTTATGGGACTTCGATGACCTGAATGATAAAATCTGTCCAAGACTTCTATTAATAGGTTGAATTTCCTTTTTGCAACTTGCAGGATATGGGTTGCAGAAACGTCCTTCTGTAAATTTTGTTCCCCGCATATTTTCCTTCCGCAACTTGCAGGATGCGGGATGCGGCTTCGCAGATCTTTATTTCCACAATGGTCTATTCAGCATGCAGGATGTGGGATGAGGGATGAGGGATCATAGTTTCCACATTTCCCTGATTCCGCAAATTCAAGCTTTCCGCATCATTGATTATGGCGGGTTGATTCTCAGCCATTGATCTGTTTCCAAATGCGGAGCAAACTGTGACTGTTGATTTCTTCCATGATATTTCTTTTATGTTCGATCTCCTCTGACCTTTTTCTTTGTAGATCATCGAATAGATCGATTTCAGGATCAATTTATCTGTTGTTAGGAAGATAGAGAATGTTTACACAGACTTGAATATATTGAACTTCGACCTGGATGCTCATTCATAAAATGTGTGGAACTATGGTCATGTTTCTCCTCTAAGGCGGGAGGGGATGTGACAGCATGCTATTACAGCTACTAGTTGTGAAGCTAGGGATTAAATGGGCCAATTTGAATAGTTAACATAGTTGTTGGAAAACGGTTTCAAAATATTGTTAGCTGCATAAAAAAGAAAACTGTCGTGGGTAGTGGGTAAGTGGTTTCGATTTTGAAATTATCTAACAATTTTGTCATTAACACATTTTGCAGAACTATAGTCGCAGGGAAGAATTCCAGATAGTGTAGATCGGTAAATATGGTTCCGTTGAGCCATGAGAATTGACATGTGTAATGATGCACATTACCCCAATGAATATGAGGAAGATGGTATGGGGGAAAATGTCCTAATTAGAAATGTTGAGACAAAGTCTAAAGGGAGGAGGTTTCAAGATAATCCTCCAGATTTTTCCGCCACCATGAGAAGCCCTAGGGTGGAGATGCAAAGTCATAGGGTAGACAATGAAATATTGGTTAAGACGCTAGAGGAGAAGAATCAGCTAAATGCATCCATAATGCAGAGTTTGACAAACATTCAGAGGTGGATGAACTTTGGGGACCAGACAGTGAGACCAGAAGGAAGTAAGAGCACTGCTAGAGGAAGAAAGATATCTCCTAGTGGGTCATCTGAATCTGAAGGATTCACTGGTGGTTCAAGTTCTTATTCTCGTGAGAATCGGAGAAAGAACCGCTACCAGAACCATTCACGTGATGAATTTAAGAAGGCAAGGCCTCCTACCTTCAACAGTGAGATAAAGAATGGTCAAGAATCTAAAGCTTGGCTTCTTGGGATGAGGAAATATTTCCAAGTCCAAGACTATTGAAGAAATATGAAGGCTAGAGTAGCCATCTTCAATTTGACTGGAAGAGCATCCATATGGTGGGATAACTTCAAGCAAGTGAAGAAGATTAATGATAGGCATATTGTATGGAAATAGTTCAAGAATTATTTCAAGCAGAAGTACCTCTCTGACAAGTACTATGATGATAAGATCAAAGAGTTCCATGAGCTGAGATTGGGACAGCAAACCATGGAAGAGTATGCAAATAAGTTCTTGGATCCAGTGAACAGGGTTGTGCTTGGTCCAGAATTGCTCAAGGAGATGGAGCAGGAGGTTGTAAAGATCAGGAAAAATCTGAAAGCAGCCCAGGATAGATAGAAAAGCTATGCAAATAAGCATAGGGTGAACATAGATTTCAGTGTTTGGGATCATGTTTATCTCAAATTGAGGGAAAAGAAGAGTTCCTTGAATCTTGGAAGTTGTGCCAAGTTGTCACCTAGATACTGTGGGTCGTTTGAAGTGCTTGAAAGAATAAGGCCAATTGCATATAGACTTGGATTTCCTGCTAGCACTAGCGCTCATAATGTTTTTCATGTTTCTTTGCTTAAGAGATATGTGCATGACCTTAACCATGTGATAAATTGGGATGTGATTCAGGTGGAACCCGAGGGAGAATTCCAAATTGATCCAATGTGCATCCTCACCAGGAAGGTCACAATGCTCCGGAACTGAGCCATAGGGAAGGTAAAGGTGCAATGGGAGAACTACAGTCCCGAAGAGGCTACATGGGAGTTGGACGATTCCATGCAATTGGAACATCCATTTTTGTTCAATTTTGCATAGCACTGAGGGTGGTGCCAGCATATCATTTTTGTTCAATTTTGTACAACACTGAGGATGGTACTGTTGAAGGGGGAGGGGAATGTAACACCCCGATTTTGACCCCATTTTCATTAAATATATATGATGAGAATATTGTATGGAATCATGGCAAGGAACTCAAGGCCAAGGGCCTGCCATTGATTGATTCTTTGTATATAGGTGATCAAGGTTGATGCCTATGGTTTATGGTTCTAAGTCAATCATAGTATATAATTTTGAACATCATATAAATATGCAATTTAATTAAAACCCACAACCAGCATGTCAATGCAACAAATAATGAGATGGGGGAATGATTTCCTAAGGAACAGGGAAGGGGAATGTTTAACCTTGAGCCATGGGGGAAAATCCATGTGTCAAAAGAAAACACCCAGAAAACATATGCCCATTTTCCCCTCATGCACTCATGTTTTCATCTTCCCTCATGCTGTGGGGAGCAGTGGGCCGTTTTGATCATCCATCCTTACGCTTTTAGTTTCTTTGTTTTTTTTCATTGTGCATGCCCAGTCCATCATTTGGATTTCACCCAAAACATTGTGGTCGATTCTGAGCTTTCCCTATTCCATTCTGTGCATGCACGCTGTGCCTTCATCGATTTTGCATAACTGTTTTTTGTCCTAGGTTGTTGTCTGTTGTTTCAACCTTCATTGTTGTTGTGCATTGGTCTCCTTTGTCACAGAGGGAGTGGAATCTTGTTTGTTGTGTTAACATTGTGGTCTATTGTGTGTGTGCATATTTTTGCCTTGGTATGAAATGGTTTGGAGTGGAATTGGATCTAAACTAGCTTGATAAACCTAGAGTAGGAAGGAACCTCACAAATAGATCTAAAGGGGCTGGTTTTCTTCTTTGCACACCTTGAACAACACTAGAAGGGAAGGCATAACCTGAGGGACTGTGTAGCAGAGAAGGGGATGCTTCCTTGTGTTGGGTGTGTAGTTGTTTTAGGAGCCAAGCCTGATCTAGTGCAAGTTTCCACAACTCAGTGGTTGAGCTCACTAGCTCAGTAGTTCAAGTTTTCCAGTTCCTTTGCATCCTGATAAAACCATCTGTTAGTTGGCTTAGCTGGTCCTTAATGAGAATGTTGGCTTGATTAACTGCATTCTGATAAACCCATCAATATATGGGCTTGTTTTTCTGTAGCTTGATAAACCCAATTGTGTTGGCTTGGATGAGTTTGGTTGTATTCCTGGCTATGTTTGAGCCTGATAGTATTCCTTATTCCTTTTGAGAATCATGCCCAACTCAAGGGTGGCAGTGCTGCTGAGAGATTGAGGAGCACACTGGCCTATGGTTGGGTGGAACATTGTAGATACATAGCTAGTTGCGGAGAAAACTTCTTTCAATGATAAGTATCTATGTGTTAATCTCTGCAAATGGTATTTTATTCATGAAATATGATGAATATGTTTAATGTGTTGAATTGATGAATTGCTTCCGTTGTATAATCACAATTGTATGCATCTATGTATGTTTCTTTCAATACATTTTTAAACTAAGTTATCGTACTTAGATGGCCTGATTGGTGATGGTCTAAATGATCAAATATGTCCAAGACTTCTGTTAACAACTTGAATTTCCTTTCTGCAACTTGCGGGATGCGGGATGCGGAAACGTCCTTCTGTAAATTTTGTTCCCTACATATTTTCCTTCTGCAACTGGAGGGATGGGGCTTCACAGATCTCTAGTTCTGCAACTTTCCTTTCCGCAATGGTCTATTCCACATGCGGGATGCAGGATGCAGGGTGTAGGATGCGGAATGAGGGATCGCAATTTCCAAATTTCCCTAATTCCACAAATTCAAGCTTTCTGCATCGTCAATTCTAGCGAGTTGATTCTCAGCCATTAATTTGTTTCCAGATGCGGAACATACTATGAATGTCGATTTTCATCGTGATCTTTCTCCGCCGTTCGATCTCCTCTGAGATTTTTCTTCGTAGATCGTCGAATGGATCACTGACAGGATCAATTTATCTATTGTTGGGAAGATAAATAATTTTTACACAGACTTGAATCGATTGAACTTCGATTTGGATGCTCATTCATCAGATGTGTGTAACTATGGTCGCGTTTCTCCTCTAAGGTGGGAGGGGACGTGACAACCCTTATCCCAAATTCCATACCACATAAACCAAATATTAAAACCATGTAGTCTTTATATCTATTTACATATAATATATATCATTTTAAAACCCTACCTATCTATTTATGAAATGAATAGAAAATAAAGATGCATTTTTTACTATATTGTGTCATATTCTCTTAGGATCCATTATTATAGTTTATTCTTAATTGTTTATGGGTTATAGGGTTAGGGACTAACCCTAGTTGTGAACCCCTAACCTATACCCATTCCCCCTAATTTTGAACCATTAAATTCTATCCATACCCCTTAACTATGAACCTTTAACCTCTACCCATACAACCTAATTATGAACCCTTAGCTACTAATAAATATTAGAGGGTTTTATAAGCTTATTACATGGAACTATATAATAATGCGGATTAGAGGTTTAAGCATGGGTTTTATTGACAGATCGTATGCCATTCCAACACCATGCACATATAGATAGATCTCACGAGGTTCCAATACCTATTCAAAAGTCGAGTTTGATAGGGGCTCCAACACTCCAGCTTCCCTCTGACCAGAGCTCACAGAGGTCACATAAGAGGTGGATCTAGGAGGTCACCTAGGTATTCATGGAGGTCAAGTAGTTCACAAAGGAGGTCGAGGAGGTCAAGTAGTTCACAAAGGAGGTCGAGGAGGTTAAATATTTCATACAGCAGGTTGGGGAGGTTAAGGAGTTTGTAGAGGTCACCACGAAGTTCGAAAAAGAGGTCGAGGAGGTTGAGGAGTTCACATAGGAGGTTAAGGCGGTTGAGTAGTTCATAGAGGAGGTTGAGGAGGTCACATAGGAAGTCAAGGAGGTCATCGATGAGGTTGTGAATCCACAAATTATGCATTGCCTCCAAAATCAGTCAGTACCCACACTTCACTTGAAATTTTCGAGTTTGACAAAATGTTCTATAAATTTTGGCTGGACACCATTTTTGTCTAAAATGCACCTTTAATTCTTCACGAATCCTCATTTTTCAATCTTCGTAGATATGAGCACAATCATCAATCATGGTCTTCCCTTCCCATAGGTGTATAATCTAAGACTACATACAGAGGAGGCCTATAAGACAATTTTTCAAAAACCCTTACCTCGATTAATAGTTGTGCCTATTAAAGGGGCTATCAACATTTCTATTGATATTTACAATCAACTACAACCCCTTATTGCCACCTAGGTATTGCTGACAAGAATGATTCAAGTTGATTATATCCCTTACATCAATTTGGAGAAATCATTAAGTAATTTGAAAGGAGGGAGATAAATTAGTGAATATGGCCTATCTTGGGTTTCTAGGTTTCTAGATTAGGCTTTTAGGGTTAGATTGGTGTTTATTGGGAAAGGTTATGTTTATAGAGTTTCTAAGACTATATTATGTTTCTAGGGTTTCTATGGCTAGATTAGGGTTCTAGGGATATATTAGGAATATGGAATTTAGAGAGAGTGAAGACTACTATTATTTATTATCGAAATTACACAAGGAGAATGACATTGTATGCCTCCTACAACAACTTCCCTCACACCTAGTTGTTGTTGTTGAGGAGAATGAGAATTAATGAAAAGTGGTTGTTGAGATGTATGGATAATTTATCTATAGCCTACTATGGTATAAAAAAGAAAAATGGTATGTTGTATGCACTCCCAAGTAAGAAGTTCTAGATCAATATTGTGTACATGATAACCATTAGTTACCTATTGATCATTAGAGATACCAAGGTAATTAGATTTTTTAAACAAAGGAAGTAACCCCTTTGTTTCTTTCTAGTTACTTATGCAAAATTTGCATAATGTGAGAGACTAGAAAAACAACAAAAGAAATATGTAACTGAGTATTATTTATGTACAACAATTTGCCAACTATTCATTGGTACAAACTAGCATTCACTTGAGGCATGAGAGGCAACTTAAGATTGCACTAAAAAGGGTTTACTGCTCTCTCCTTATATTTATATAAAAGGAAAGAAATAAAAACCAAAATGCACTAACTACAAAAGAATAATGTCGTACCATATGAGTTACGTGCAATAAATCGCCAACTCGTTGCTAATACAAACTAGCATTCACTTGCGCCATGATTCAATTTAATCTTGCATTGAAAAGGGTTGGATTCTCTCACTTAATCATCATATCTAAAGAACAAGATGAACCAAATTCCTCTTCAAAATCATCAATAAAATTAGGAAACACTTGTGACCATAGAGGAATTGGTGGATTAATGACCACATAGATCACCATGCACATATTGCAAGGTGGTATTGGATACAAAGAAGCACATTTGCAAAATATCGGATGGTTCCTTTTTGTAATTCCCTTTGGATAAACACCATCTTAGCAAGAAGTGAGAGGAAGGTTGAGCATCATAATGTGATTTGATAATTGTTGAAGTGAGCAACATTTTAAATTTCTAAATTTCTTGCGTTAAGTAGGTTTGTTGGCATGGGAAACGTAAGGATGGGTCAATGGTTTAGGTGAGTCTACACTATGTTACAATAAGCAATTTTAGTTTAGGATGATTTAGTAGGTGAGGTTAAGGTAGTAACTAACCGAGCCTTGTACTTGGTTATGGTTCCATCAACTACTAGCTTGGTATTGTAGATCTATTTACACTAAAATAGATTTCTCCCAAGAGGTAAGGAGACAAGCTTCCAAGTTTTTTATTCTTGAAGTGGATCAATCTAATAATCCATGGTTTCCTACCATCTTGGATCATGCCAAGCCTCCTTATGGGAATGTGGATTTGACACTATAATCATGAATCACCTCTCTAGAAGAAGTGGATAGGTATGGAAGAGTGCAAGGTTTTCATCTTGATATTGAGATTTTGTTCTTCTTCTATCATCTGGATACCCAGCACTATTCCCAGCTGCTTCAATGAGATTTCCTTTGATTGGGAGCAGGTGTTGGATATAGATCTTTGTTTAACAATGGACTTGGAGCTAAAGTAGGACACTACATTATGAGGTGGTTATCGTATGTGGTCTTGTTTGCATGAGAAGCGGATACACTCTTACTAATCAACATATGCATTTTCAAGCTTGAGGGAGAACTGCTAACTATGTATGATGATAATAGAAAATGCATGCCTTAATGCCTTGTAATTCTCTAATATGAATTATGCATACCCAACAAGGTCCTATCTAAAAACATTTCCCATAGTATAGGTAGAACCAATTAATAGGTATTTGTCAGATCTTTCTTCCTCGAGCGAGGGGATTTCAGTAAGACTAGATGAAAGTGAGGCATCTAGTAGGTATATAAGAGTTATATCAACCAGATGTCAAAATATTGGAAGAAAATTCCATAAACGCATGGAATTTTTCTCGCTGAAGGGGGGTCATGTTCCTATGATGATGAGACAATAGGCGACATCGAGGTGCCCTTGAGGTACACACATCTAGTAAAGGAATGGGTACCCAAGGATCTTCCTCAACTAAACACAAATTTTTGTGTGAACGAGAGGAGATATCAAATTGCACCATAGTCATTACATGGTTTGGGGTTGTTTTGAATGGATGGCATAAAGGTCGGTTACGATAGATGTACATAATTGATGGAGTATGTTGGACCATGTTAGACCTACAAAGATTGAATGCACCTAGTCCAATATACATGAAGTATGCACAGATATGGATTGCCATCAAATTACTTACAATTGAAAGACAAAGATCAAAATAAAGGAGCAACGTTGTACATTGACGGAAGGCCAAAATCCACAAGGAATATTGTGGGGCTTATAAACAGTACACAACCAGGGTCTACAATTAAGGAACCCAACTGCATAATTGAGGGGCGTGAAGGAAACAATGTTTTTGTATGTGCCATTAAATCAATAGTTGCATGAGAAGAGTTGATTATTAGTTGCAATTTGAATCGAGTAGATACAAACACGGTTATTGTGGGAGTGGTACATCTAACAATTTACCCTCCCTTTTATTAATTAATTTAACCTCTTAAGGATTTTTCATTACTCTATTGTTATAATTTTGTTTAAATTTTCTATATTTACTTCGTAGGGTAGTGATCAGGGCATCTACCCAGGAGTTGGTTAGAGGAGTACAACTTCCTCACGTAAACATGTATACAATTTTGTTATAGTACAAATATAATTTGAAAAAAGAGTTTTTTTGTTGTGTTTTTTCATGAGTATATTCGTTTGGTTTATATAATGTTATTTGTATATTTGTTGCAGAGTGTTGATCAGGGAAACCACCTGGATGTTGATCAAACTACAATAGCCTCAGGGAAATAGGTATACCTGATTGTAATTGTACAACTTAAATATGTCAAAATGTTTTCTTATTATGTTGTTTCCAAGAGTATTTTGGTTTCGTTTGGATAATTTTTTCTATGTTTTTGAAGCAGGCTATTGTAAGCGGTACCTCCCTAGAAGTAGATCATACCAGACTAGCCTCAAGGCAACATGTATACATCAATGCAATTGTACAAATTTAATACGAACAAAAATTTTTGTTTGTTGTGTTTTTTCATGAGTATAATATTTGATTCATTAAGATAATGTTATCTATATACTTTTTGCAGAGTGTTGATCGGGGACTT
>LPNX010010735.1:347000-376886 GCA_001517045.1 Pseudotsuga menziesii | reverse complement strand
ACCCCCCCCCCCCCCCCTCAATGGTTGCGCTCATTAATCCTAAGCCAGGACGTGGACACCTCATGGACGCTCGAAAGGACATGGTTGTCACCTCGTCGCAAAAGGATTTGAATGCACCACGTTGGTGCATTGGCCGACATGCCAACAGTTTAATGCCCAGCCTCCTTATCCATTTGGGTCATTCACTCTCTATAGTCTCGCATCTCCGTCCTCAACCTACCTCTGGTTATGTGTCCCTCTGCAACTCAATTCCTAGTCCTGAGCTAACCATGTCATCCAAACAATGTGGTACCCCTCAGTGTGGACGTCTAGGAAGAGGTACCCAACCTGAACGCCCAATTCAGCTAAGTGCTCAAGCTAGTGGAGATGGCTTCTATGTAGAGATTCCTAAAGCGGTTCTCCTCATGGTGAATGACTGGGAAGATGAATTGTCTTGTGCAATCAATGCAGTTGGTTTCACACTGGAGTGATGAAGGAAATACTGGGTATTAAAAAACCTGCTCATCCGTCTCATTCTCCACTTCCATTCCTAGCCTCTGGCACTTGCTCCTCCTACACTACCGACACCTCCTGCACCTCCACCTACACCCCCTGCTCCTGCCATCCCCACTACTCCTCTTGCTTCTACCTCTGCACCATCCTCCTCCACCATCTCCCCCATAGTCTGTATGGATTGCGAGCCTCCTCCTCTCCCCCAGTCGAGCCGCATAAAATCTCTCTCTGCTAAAAATTCGCTACTAACCCAATAATGGAAAGAAAGACAACCCATCTCCCGGTGAAATATCCTCCTATAGGTAACGGTGATGATGATGACTCCTCCAGCAGTGAGGAGGTGGAGTCCTCTAGTGACAACACATTGGATGCCAAGGACGATTCAAGTGAGTCAGTTTCCTTTGGATTTGGATGCCCTATCATTGAGGAGCCTTTCCACAAGCCTTAACTAGGTTTTTTCAATGGATTCTTCTGTTTTTGTCAGAAAGACTGAGGGCTCATCACTGCCAGAATCTTGTTTGTCAGTTTTTATTTCAAGAATTATTTTGTCTTTTTGTATAACGATACTTTTCTCTCCTTGGACTTGTTTTCCCTCATGGAGGGAGGGTCCAGTAATATTTTTATAACAGTTCAACCTGCTTGTTCCTTTGAGCAAGATTGCATTTCTGAACTGTAATTTTTTTTGTAACATTATTACCTTCTTTCAATAGAATAGTTTATTAACTTAAAAAAAAGAGTGTTGATCGGGTAAACCACCTAGTTGTTGATTAGATGACAACATCCTTGGGGAAACATGTATACTTGATTGTAATTGTACAATTTAAATATTTCAAAATGTTTTCTTATTATGTTCTTACTGTGAGTATTTTGGTTTCATTTACATAATGTTTTCTTTGTTTTAGATGCAGGGTTCTGTAAGGGGCACATCCCTATTAGTAGATCGAGGCAGGTCCCCTATAACCATTGATCCAATGAGTAGACGATCCTCCAGGAAACAGGTATAACTCATTGGAATTGTACAAATATAATATGGAGCATAATGTTTTTTTTTATTTCTTTTTCATGTGTATATTGGTTTCATTCTGATAATGTTTTCTACTTCTTGTTTGTAGGGGGATGACTGGGGCAAGTCCCCAGCCGTGGATCAGGAGACACCAACATTAAGGCATCAAGTAAACCTAATTGTAATTTTATGAATCTATCATGATCGATATGCTTTGTTAATATAAATTTTTCCTCAGTCTATTTCTTTCATGCAAGTAATGTTTTATATATTTTTGTTGCAAACGACTGATTCGGCTTATGAACCAGCATCAGAGAAATCAATAGATTTATATGTAGATGAGTTGATGCAAAATGCTAACATTGGTTATTCTCTAGACCCGATTAAGATGACAGAGAAGGCCTTGAGAAAAACTAATGAGGATATACTTCATATTCTATTCATTCAGCTGAAGATAGATGAGATTAAAGCCAAGGTTGATGTTTTAGTAAATAGATCGCATGCCTTGCAAGTAAGTTGCAAAATATAGAATCATAATAATATAAATTCATTTTGTACTTTGTATTTTTTACTTGTATATGATGGTGAACTTATAAAATATGGTTTGTATTCATAGTATTTTTTGTGACCACACACTAGTGGTCAAGGTGATGTTGGCCCCAATGATGCTCATGGAGAGTCGTCACATGAGCAAACGAATCCATGTACATCTCATGTGCCACTTTTGTCGACTGAAAATTCATCAACATGTTCCATGAAACCCCCTGGGCCAGCTGTGAGTGCACCCGCTAGTGACTGGAAGACACCAAATCGTGGAGAAGAAGGGGTCGATGCAGATCCTACTAGTATTGATATTGATGAAACAACATTTCCTGGATCTTCTTGTGTCACTATCACGATTACAATACATACAACATTCTTGGTGTACGAAGAGCACATTCCAATAAAGATAGAGAAGATCCCAGGTAATTAATATGCATTGTTCAAGTTCATGTTTATAATTTGATTGTAATATACCGATAAAACATTGTCTTTCAACTAATGACGACATTATCGTTTTGCAGGAAATGATGTTTTTTATAAATATCTAAATGATTTGTCCTTGGAGATCTTTGGGCCCACCATCCACACAAGGTGGGATAAACAAATTAAAAATTTAAAAGATGAGCTCACTAGTCAGTTGGTTGGCATGTTCGGAAATGAGACCTTTAGTAGAGTCACGGTCCTAAAGAAGCTTGGACATCATATGAATATTGTTCGGTAACAATATAGGGTTCACCTAGAAGGGAACCCTAGGTATGAGTGCCCTCCGATGATTCCAACTAGAGTGTATAAATCCCTAGTGGAAGATGGAAATGAGAGGGCTTTGAGAAAACAAGGAAAGCTACCACCAGGCATAGGGAGGTATGCAATACTTTCCACAATGTAATTCTAAACCTTATTATTATTAATTTATATATCAAATTGGGAACATCTAACGTATTTCAACACTTCCATAGGTTTTCTAACACATCAAAGTCCACAAATGCAAGACAAGAAAAAATTGGTCAGCAGAAGCTTGGTCTTGGTGGTTATTCGAATTTGGCGGAACGAATTGTAAGTATCAAAAAACCAATAATGCATCCAAAAAATAAATTGCAATTTTTTTTCATTTTATTGCACCATAAAAGGTAAATTCATGACGTTATGCAAATATCCAAGCCGACCGATTCAAAGAAGTGCTCACTGAGGAAGACTTGAAGCTTAGATTCCAGCACAAATTTGGAGTTGTTGTTGAATGCTGAAAAAGCTTGTCTAGAAAACATAGTCTTCTGGTGATCCATCTTGCACACAGGTATGTAAAATCTATATAGTTTAATGAAGAATTATTACATGTGCAATCTGACTCTGTTTTGAGCAGGAAAGAAACAATCCAATCAATGTCGAAGATGTAAATACTGACTCTGTTTTGATCAGGAAAGAAACAATCCAATCAATGTTGAATATGTAAAACAACCAATCAAATATCATCACTAGTACAAAATGAGGAATTAGCTACTAGGCGACTAAAACTTCTAGTCACCACAGGTTTTTCAAGTGATTTACTACTAAATATGAGCAATTTTTATTGACCCAACTATAAATGACTAATTTAGTCACCACTTAACGAATATGACTAGGTAATAAGTGACAGAGTTTAAAATGACTAACATAAACGACTAATTTAATCACGGCATAAAAAATGACTAGCTAGAAGAATATGAATTAGTCATTTATGTTAGTCATTTTAATTGTGTCATGAAAAATTGCAAATTTGACAATGAAGTGTGAATTTTGTAAATTGTCTATGTTCTATTAGTAATATTGGTGTCATGCACCTCGATCTTCAGAGATCCAACAAAGCATTTGAACGAATTTTCTCTTGACCATCTTTATCCCTGCCGCACCATTGAATTAGAAAACCCGGTTAAGCGCGTTCCAAAGGAAAATTAGGTTCCTACGTCAATTATGAATTAGGTACTAGAACCATTACCATATTAATACCTAGCTAGAAGCATCATAGCCCTACATCCGCTTGAGAACCAGTCACTCGAATGCGCCTCCTCCACGTAGACTTACCAAATGCATCCAATGCATGGCCAAAACAACACGTCAAGTACTTCGGATTTGTGGGCTAAATGTATCGACATTCGACCCCTGCTCCCTTGTTTTTGCACTCGATATGCTATTTTTGTAGATGATAGGATGGTTCAAGATCTCACAATGACCAGTTGGAGCACTTCAAAGGTATGGTTAATTCATATATTTCTTTACTAAATATAATTAAAATCATTAAAAAAATTCTTTCAACATTTTAATAAAAAAAATCCAAAAACAAACCAATTAAATTTAATAAAAATTAAGAAAAGAAAATTATACTCAAATAACTATATTAATTTGCAATATTTTATTAAAAATGAATGATGATGCTTTTATGAAACATATACTAGTTCGTGAGGGTTCCAAGCCCTTCAAAGAAAACATATATTGGGAATCTACCTATGCATTTTAGGCATCCAACATCTTGGTGGGAGACACTGCAATTTTGAACTCTGGAATCTCATAAATTAGTGGACAGATCATGTTATTCTACAAAACCAGAAAGAATGGGCAGAAATTTTGGGCTTGGATGGGTGGCATGTACCGCTGCAGGATTTCTCTATCCATCGTTGGATAGGACTGATGTAATAACCATCTTGAATATGAGCAAAGAGAAATACCCAGTGCTTTAGCCCCAGCAATGATGAACTTGTATCATGATTGGATGGTGCACTAGCCTCCTCCTACAAACTTCTCTGTTTACTTCTCCTACAAAATTCTCTGTTTAATTATTCCAAGAACCTTTTATCAGGCTCGAAATCATCAGGTACATCTAGACCCCAGGTTGCAAGGTTTTTCTTCCCATGAATTTCAAGCTGACCCCAGGTTGCAAGGTTCTTCTCCCTATGAATTTCAGGATTTATTTGAGGGCGCATTGGTGGAAGATTTGTTCACACAAGAGGAGGGAACACTTTTTACATTGGGTCTTTCTCTGCTAGAGGGGCGCATTTGCATTTGGTTGGTCAAGAAGGAAGGGTGCACCACTATAGAAGAATGCTATGTCAGTTACCATACCTCTGAGCTAGCAATAGTAGCTCAAGAAGGGTGTGTCAATGTCAACTCATGGGAAAATATGGAAGAGTATTTTTATTACTGAATACTGAGTGGGTGCACTTGGGAAACAAGGCATTCAACTCTTGTGAAGGAAGCTGCTACAGTAATTGTTAGAAAGAGGAAATAACTACTACAGAGGCCCCGGGTGTTTCCACTTAGTACTAGGCAGTCACATTCATCTTCACATCATTGTATATACTCGGGAAGTTCATATACAAGCTGTAGTGTGTGAAGATTTGAAGGTCTGTACACTGTTGGAGGTTGTTTTCGTTGTCACGGTCCAATTTCCAGTCATATAAATTACTCATTCCTTCGCTAATTTGTCGGCCACATTCTCTGTAAGTGTCTGTCATATTTATGAAGTTTCTAGATCTGAAAGTAATTTATATCATATCTACACTTGTTATTTGTGAACTGAGTTTGAATAGGGAAGGTTACATTCCTCCTGTGGATAGCAGTAATGCATTGTAGCAATAGATCTCTTGCATTCTTTGTCCATCATTTCCAAGCATGTAAATTTTTCTTTGAATAAAATATGCAAATATGAATATGCTCTCTCAAGTCTATTTTATGTGTAATTGTGCCAAGAGGCGCTCTACAGCCCAATATGGGGGAGATCTTGTAACGTTACGTAACGTTATTTTTATTAATAAAAAATATTTTTTTTAATTATAAGCCAAAATAAATGTTGGCCAAAAAAACAACCTAATATAGGGGAGATGTTGTAATCTTCCTAGCTAACAAAACAATAAAAAAATAAAAATTTAATTATCCGTAAAAAAAATGTGGGTCACGAAAAAATGCAATAGGGGGAGATGTTGTAATGTTCCTACCTAACAAAATAATAAAAATAAAAATTTGAATTATCCTAAAAAAAATGTTGGCCTTGCACATGGTTTTAAAACCATGTGCAAGGCCTTCTAAACAACCTATGGTTTTATTGTACATGGTTTATGAGGGCCTTGCACATGGTTTTAAAACCATGTGCAAGGCCTCCTAAACAACCCATGGTTTTATTGTACATGGTTTAGGAGGGCCTTACAAATTGTTTTAAGACCATGTGCAAGGCCTCCTAAACAACCCATGGTTTTATTGTACATGGTTTAGGAGGGCCTTACAAATTGTTTTAAGACCATGTGTAAGGCCTCCTAAACAACCCATGGTTGTAGGAGGGCCTTGCATGTGGTTTGAAAACCATGTATGGGGAAATGTTGTAATGTTAGTTCCTAATAAAATAAAAAATAAATAAATATTATATGTCGGCCATAAATAATATTAAATATTAATAATAAAAATATTATATGTGGAACTTAAATAATAAGATGTGTCTTTTGGTTTGAATCAAATCAATGGATACCTAAGAAGATATTTGATCCCTCTCGGCGCTTGATAGAGCCTAGGATTTGTATCTACATTGGTTAGTTATTGTTTGGTGACAATCTTGTTTATGATGAATACCACACACTTCCACTTGACCAAACATTAATAATCAGCTTAAGATATAGAACAATGTTTCAAAAGAAGTGTGGTATTTGGGGCAACTAGCTACTACATAAACATCTGAACCGTTTATTATAAGTCCTCAACTAAACCCAATACCAATATCAAAGGTATCCAAAATCAGACCTCAATCAAGAACATAACATACGTCAGTAAATAACTTAAGTGTTATCGACACTAAGTCAGATTCACATATCTATAAGCCACAATTGTACAAGTACAAAGTGTTTGATGAAACTTCATCATAATAATGGTTTGGACTAGACTTGCAATCTACAGCAGTTTTAAGGTGTTCTACAAAATCCTTAGCCTAACTAAAGACTGTTGGAAATTTTTTAGTCCAAATTGACTTCAGATATTTCATATTGTCTATCTAAGTTAAGCAGCAACAAAGTTTTTACATAATTTGACTGTCTTGACTAGAGTACTAGGGTTTCTTTATTTAAGAGTGAAATGACTATCAAAATCAGGTATGATCCAAAACATTCTCATTCTACTTCCCTGATAGGCTTGCAAAGCTTTACTAACAATCGAATGAAGAGCATACATAAGAGGCAGTAACAAAGAAAGCAACTCTTATTTCTCATTTCAAAAAGTAGAGCCGAATTCATGAGCTGTCCCCACTTTATTAAGACCATAGAAAATTGCATTTCTTTAAACAGACCTGCATTAGAGTGTGTCACGATGTTCAACAGACACTGCACGATATGCGGCTCAAGTATATTTAAACTCAAATTTCCCCAATAGGGTTCCTTCTTAACGAATATGACAAAATGGTAGTCTATTAGCTTCCTTTAATGTTAATTCAGAACACTGAAATACCAATAAGGAGGGTCCTGACTCAATTTATAGAAAACTTCACTCTTTTCTCAATAGAAGACTTCAGTTCTGTTTTCATTGCTTCCAAATATTGTTGCTCAAAAGTAGAGATGGGGCCCAAACCCGGAACCTCCTTAATGCCATTTTTACCCAGTCTCACCTGCAACCAGAGTTTATTGGTGCACTATATCAATATTCAGTACCCTAGACAAAAAGCAGAAATCAGTGGTTATAATATGAATTTGATATTCAATGATACATCGCAAAGTAACCCACAAAATACTAAAACATTGAGTTAAAAGGCAATGTAACTGAAATTATGACTAGCATTCTAGTGGAAACTTGTCTATATAAATGAACATGATAAAAGACAATTACTAAAACAATTTCACTGGTACATGGAGACTAAAGCTTAAAATCAACCAACTTTTTCAAAATGAAGATTATTTCCTCGCGATGCAAGATCAAATGTTTCTACTAGTGTTGAAATATGTAGAGCACCCAGAATAAAATCATTTTCAGACAGTTAATCAATTTCTGATTCTAGAAAGTCTGTGAAAATGAACAAGAAATCATAAAAGCAAATATAATTTAAGAAAAATTGCCAAGGAAGCACTAAACGGAACTTTGATTTGACCAGGATATTTGGATTCCTTGATAAATATTAAATCCATTAACAAAGACTTTTTCATAAGCAGATCATGTCAAATAGCTCCAGTTTCAAGAAGTGCAAATACAGTCATGCCAGAGAGAAGCAAAAAATCAGACCATATAGGAATTGGCATTCTAATAACATTTCCTGTGTGCACAAGTAAACTTCTAGTAATCAATAGCAATAACTAAAGAAAAGGATGGGCATGGGCAGTGAGAACTCTCATTGGTCAAACCATTTAGTAGATTATATATAGGCTTTCAATGAATGGAAAATAAAATCAGAAAATAAGACTCTAGAGTGATAAGATTTAATTCACGCCATGACATGGATTTATTGATACCATTGTTTAGACTCTAGAGTGATAAACCAGCAAGTTAGATAATATAGTAACAGCCATGACAGGTGTAATTTGGAAACAACAAACAATACTAATGTTTTTGGTATGGAAAACATAACAGCTTATTTCTCTAGGGTATACCATTTATCATTTGTAAATGCAGTGCTGAGGGATAGGAAAACTAGTACACCGAGGAGAAAAGAGGAGGTTCAAACCAGCACATGAGTGAAAAGGAAAGGTGTGAAGTCAAATGTCACATATAACAGAAAGTTATGAATGGTCCCATCGATATCATCTCACCGTACAGGTTGTCGTTTGCAAATATTCAATGGTTGGAAACAAATGCTAATTCAACCCACTGATTGAATCTTATCTTGACTGTGGACACAAGGTGTTGGGTGTAAGTTGTGTACATACAAAACATGTTATATAATGTTTCAAGTAACCAACATTTTCCTTTTGTTATTGAAAACCTCATTCCAGCAGATTTGAAGGCTTCAGATATGTTAAATCATGAGGTTGAAGAAGGAAAGTAATGCAAAATAGTAAGAAAAAACTTCCATAGGGAGTGGTTAATCCACATCAAATAGCATCTCAACTTTAGAAGGTTCACTTAGGATGAAAAGCAGCTATCTTGGTAGAAGAAACAATAAGGAAATCCACCATTTCCAAGACCTCATATCATTGCCTCCATTTGCAAGCAAGAAAATATGGCAGCTTGTCACCTATGACTCGTTATGATGCAATTGATATTTTGGATAATATGTGGTTTAGAATGATTATTATGTGTCCTACCTCTTTGAAATTATTGGTTATCATTGATTAAGTTGTTCGCAGTGTTATGGTAATTTATGGTGCACTTATTTTGATTTTTTTACACTTATGCAAACATTCACTTCACTCATTTCAATTAATTAATTGTTGCAACTATCTTTAGGATTTGATCACTAGATGTAAACTTGTGTCAAGATTTTGTAAATGTTCTAGACTTCTAGTTTTAAAAAAAATAAAAATATTTATGTCTATTTCATATATATATATATATATATATATATATATATATATATATATATATATCATATGTACCCCATTATATATACTCCCATGGGGCTATTTTAGAAAAGATAAAGACTCCATGCCCAAAAGGCTTGCAAATTCAAAAAATCATATAGCTTAAAGATAGACATCGAAAAAAAAATATCTAAGGCCGGTTGGTCATAATGGAGATAGTTATAGAGATTAAGCAGCAGCAACAGAGCCCATATTTGGAGGAGGGTCACTATCATCAAGGTTTCATCCCCATTTTTTAACTGGTGGTTTATTGACTGGTGGGGAAGGATCTTATCCATTTCCATTCTACTACTTAGGTTCCTTCTCCATCAAAATGGCCAGGTCAAGCCAAGGGAACTTGTCATTCTCAGGCTGAGGAGGTGGTAGCCAACTCTGGTGCTCTTGGATTCAACATTTATTATGTACTTTAACCAAGAGGCTTGCTGCCATATCTGTGAGAGTGAGCCACACCAAGTGGGGAATAAACCTCTAGGGGCCTTGTTTCATCATGCATGGTGCTAACCCATAAGAAAGAGGATCTGTGATGAAATCTATGTCTATTTTCTTGTTAAATTTCAATTCTTTTATGTGTTTTTAGTATTCCAAGGTTTTATAGAGTTGTTACGAAGGGCCTAGTTGACTCTTATACTTTGTCCTGCTTAGTATATGTTGCATGAAATTGCTTCATGGGTTAGATAATTGATTTCAGTGCTGGACAGTAATACTAATGGATGGTTGAAGGATTCCTGTGATTTTAGAATTTTCACTTCAGTATGTGAGTAGGTTGTAAATTGTCGCTAATGTTGATGTAAATTCTTGCAACTACTATTGATATTACTACTATATGTTACTTTAGTCTTTGCCATTACCAAATATATTTTGTTCTCTACTTCAATACTTGGCTTATTGTTTGAAAATGTTTGTGGTATTGTTTATTTTGATTACACGGTAGAGGATGTTACTGTTTGTGGTGAAAGGATCTTAGCATTATGGTACAAATTGTGTTTTCATTGTGTTGCAGACAAGGAATAATGCCATTGCATGGGATCCAAAAAAACCTATGAATTTTACTGGGTATTGGTTCCTCAATCTAACTAATTTCAATTTTATGAGATTTCTACTGTTTGTTTTGGTATAATTATTTCTTCCTAGTAGTTATTAAAATTTGTTAAGTACTCAGTGCAAATGTACCTTTTTAGTATCTTATTTAGAGTTCACTTCATTGTATAGGACGATAACTTTTTGATTATCATCAAACTCTAGATAGATAAAAAAAGTAATGCTATAAAATGATATTTTATGTTAGTAAAATAGGCAGTCTAATTTTTGAGGAGCAAAACCTAAACATTTTTAATGCTACAGTGTAAGTTTCTTGTCTTGTGCTAGGATCACCATAGTTTGATTCTTTTTAACTGTGGGAAAATGAATATTGCAACTACTATAGCTATGATATGAGGAGAATGAATATTTCAACTTGTGTGCACCAAGACCATGTTTCTACTGTGTGAGTGTTCAAAATGACTGTTTCCTTACTGCAACTTTATGGAATTTCTAAGTTTGGTTATTTAAACGTTCTCCTTTTTTTGTAGGATGGATATTGACTATTCTCCATCTGGTCGGGAGTTTATTACTAGATATTATGATAGAACAGTAAATCCCTCGCACATGACACGCAATATCTCTCCTTTTCTGGAAGCACAACAAAAATAGTCAAGTTTATGCCATGCAGATATTTATGTGAAAATGTATTACAAGTAATTATCTTCTAACATATTCAATAATGTCCTCCACATGTGACAATATTCCCCTATAATGCAGGTCACAGCAGAGAAATATACCATACTAAATGAATGCAAAGGTCATTATACAAAACAATTTCCTATTATTTTTGTGTCACTTTTTTTATCATTAGACACGCCTTGTTTATAGTTTAAATTAGTGAGATCTGCACTGTATTTTGAGGTCATTAGAGAGGAACCCAGAATGTTCCCAACTAATTTGGATTCCAGATACTGAAGTTTGCTAATACTCAGCAGGTAAGGTTGGCATCCTTATTCATACTGGGGCTAAAGAAGGACAATCTCTGAGAGGATAAAACCTATTGTCCAGTGCTTTATAAATAGGGCATCTCTTCCCATCATCCAAGAACTCCCTTTACAGGACATGACACTGTCTCTAAGATCATAAAGCACCAAGAAATAACTTCTTGGAATTTGGTCTAACATGTGACTGTTGAACTTTACAATCCTTTATCCACTCTACTATTGTTTCTGTTGAAGGACAAATAGCAATGATATGAAAGTGGATCTAGCTTGATGATTAGAACTGGGGTTTCTGAAACTTGGAACAATCCATTTTCTTGAGCAGGTGGGGAAAATTTTTTCCCACCCTTCTTTTTTAATAACCAGGTCAGAATCTCATTGGGAGAAAGCCGAGGGAAAACCTTCTTATTCCTTGGATGCCATTCTTTCTACCCTGGGAGTTCTAAGGCCAACCAACAATAGATGAACTTGTCCTCCGCATGAGGACACCCTTCAACAACTTGGCCTCAATCTATGAAGAGAAAAAATAGAGGTAAAAACATAAAATACTCCTTCATAGAGGAAGCCCACAGAAAACCAGAATGCCAAATCCACCTACATAAGTGAAATCCAGATAAGAGGACTAGCCATGGCCACTTAGGTCTGAAGCATGTTTCCTCCATTAAGAGCCCCAACCGTTTCCATCCATTCTTTACGGTCCTTGGTGTATAATATAACATCAATTGATGTTTCATGTATGTGTTCAATTTTGTTTCCATATTGTAAGTGCTACAAGCATTTTCTGGAAATGTAATGGCCCGTTCCTATTTCCTTTTAATGCTTGGGTAGTTTAAGTATTTGTACAGTAATTGTAAGGTATATTTTATAGTTAGTAAGTGAATTCAGTACAGGTCTATTGGAGCAAAAGAAAACATGAAGTCTTCTGAAAACTTTTTGAAATATTTTTGTCTTTTTAATGCTAAATTTTGATTTGTTATTTCAATTGCCTATAAAATTTGAAATGTTTGAGTTTAACATTATTTTTGACTTGTCTATGGATGCATTGGTATAAATAGGCAAGGATTATAATGCTTCTTTTTGAAAGTGAATATCGAGCCTAAACACATGTAACTTTCATTTGCTTGGATTTTGTAGGGTGTTTTGTGTGAAATTTAGCAGTGATGCAACTTATGTTCTGTCAGGAAGTGATGACACTAATATTCGCCTGTGGAAAGCTAAAGCATCAGAGCAGTTAGGGGTTGTAGGCATCTTACCATTACTTTTTGTCAATTTATTGTCTGTTCTAGATTTTTTTATGTTTCCTTATTGGAAATCACACATTTTCAGCCTCCCAAGAAAACTGGCTGTCAGACTTGTTCTTATTTGTTTCAAAAGACTACACTGAAAGGTATTCTTCTTCTGGGAATTGGAGTCTTCCGAAGGCAGTGTAAAAACTAATTAGAGTAATAGTAGACATATAGTCTGAACACTGATCAAGAAGGATGAAGTTGAGAATCACAAGATATATTGAACAATTTTGAATATTTGAATAGATCAAAGAGGAAGAAGTTTTAGAAAATGTTAAATACCATATTTGTTATAGAAATATCCTAAATCAAAGATATCGAAAAGGAAATAAAGTTTTGTTGAGCAGAAAGGAAAAAGGTTCCAAAAGACTGAAAGTAGAGTATCTAATTTATCAGTTACATATGGAATTGCTTATTAAGTTATGCTTAACTTTTCCTTTACTTAAGGATTTCCTAAGAAATTGATGAAAAGATTAAGTTATAGGAATCACCAATAAGTTGTAGGCTAAGGGACGAGTGGGTTTAGAGCAGGGAATTTAGTAATAAATGACAGAATCACACTTATGGTTTGTGTTGATGAATGGAGAGAAGAAATAGACCCAAACTACATGCACTAGTGAAACGGTAAACCCTATAAAATATGGGAAAATATGGATAGACTATTTTGGATTGAAAGAATAAAATTATAAATGCGAAGGTCATACCCAAACCGACATGCTAGTTTTCAAGTACTTTCTTTAATATTTTCATAAGTTGATCAAGACTATGCTTTTGGCATTGCAAGGGTTTCAAGCTAGGGATCTTTACCATCGTTTTCTTACTCTATGGTGTTAATACAGTGTTGCTTTCCTGAATCACGCAGGACATGACCAAATGACTCGCTTGTTTACCATTTCAGTAGCAATCATCAATGATTGTGACCATAGGCAAAATAACATCATGCCCATTGATTCAATACAATATTAATACCTTGAGATCCCTCACAACATTTGAACCCTAGAGGAGTGAATGCAGTACAAGTTTTTTGTGATGTGAATATTTTAGGTGGAAGCACTTCATACTACATGGTGCATAGAGAACCAATGAAAAATGGTTGGAGAGCATATTTTGGAATCGAAAAGTGGTTTAGACCTGTAAATTTCTAGGTATGGTCAAGGAAGACACGTTTAGTCAACATCCTCATTATGTTTGATGCTATTATGTGTAAACGTTGCTGAAGTAGCATCTCACAACAAAAATGGAAAAATAATCAGATTCAAATGTGCTATCCTGAAATCTGAGTCAAAGCAGTTGTCTTACTATATTTAGGATTTGATCACTAGTTGTNATATATATATATATATATATATATATATATATATATATGCCCATGGGGATATTTTAGAAAAGATAAAGACTCCATGCCCAAAGGGATTACAAATTCAAAATGGAAGCAATCATATAGCTTAAGGCTAGACATCAGAAAGAAAATATCAAAGGCTAATTAGCCATTATGGAGATGGTTATAAAGAATAAGAAGCAACAACAGATCCCATATTTGGAGGAGGGTCACTGTCATCAGGGCTCCGTCCCCATGGTGGTTCATCGACTAGTGGGGAAGGATCTTATCCATTGCCATTTTGCTGCTTAGGTTCCTTCTCCATCAAAATGGCCAAGTCAAGCCAAGGGAACTTGTCATTCTCAGGATGAGGAGGTGGCGGACAACTCTGGTGCTCTTGGATTCAACATTTATTGTGTACTTTAACCAAGAGGCCTGCTACCAGATCTGTGAGAGTGAGCCAAACCAGGTGGGGAACAAACCTCTAGGGGACTTGTTTCATCATGCATGGTGCTAACCTAGAAGAAAGAGGATCTGTGATGAAATCTGTCTATTTTCTTGTTAAATTTCAATTCTTTTATGTGTTTTTAGTATTCCAAGGTTTTATAGAGATGCTTCCAAGGGGCTAGTTGAATCTTATACTTTGTCATGCTTAGTATATGTTGCATGAAATTGATTCATGGGTTAGATAATTGATTTCAGTGCTGGACAGTAATACTCATGGATGGTTGAAGGATTCCTGTGATTTTAGAATTTTCATTTCAGTATGTGAGTATGTTGTAAATTGTCCATAATCTTGGTGTAAATTCTTGCAACTACTAATGATATTACTACTATATGTTACTTTGGTCCTTGCCATTACCAAATATATTTTGTTCTCTACTTCAATACTGTGGCTTATGTTTTGAAAATGTTTGTGGTATTGTTTATTTTAATGACACTATAGAAGATGTTATTGTTTGTGGTGAAAGGTTCTTAGAATTATAGTACAAATTGTGTTTCTGTTGTGTTGCAGACAAAGAATAATTCCATTGCATGGGATCCAAGAGAACCTATGAATTTTACTGCAGTATGTGTTCCCCATTCTAACTGATTTGAATTTTATGAGATTTCTACTGTTTGTTTTGGTATAATTATTTCTTCCTGACAGTTATTAAAATTTGTTAAGTACTCAGTGAAAATGTAATTTTTTAGTATCTTGTTCAAAGTTCACTTCATTGTATAGGACAATGACTTTTTATTTATCATCAAACTCAAGATAGATAAAAAAGTAATGCTGTAAAATGATTTTTGATGTTAGTAAAATAGGCAATCTAATTTTTTAGGAGCAAAACCTAAACATTTTTAATGCTACAGTGTAAGTTTCTTGTCTTGTACTGTGATCACCATAGTTTGATTCTTTTTAACTGCAGGAAAATGAATATTACAACTACTATAGCTATGATATGAGGAGAATGAATATTTCAACTTATGTGCACCACGACCATGTTTCTGCTATGTGAGTGTTTAGAATGATTGTTTCCTTGCTGCAGCTTTATGGCATTTATAAGTTTGGTTATTTAAACATTCTCCTTTTTTGTAGGATGAATATTGACTATTCTCCATCTGGTCAGGAGTTTCTTACTAGATCTTACGATAGAAAAGTAATTCCCTCGCACATGAAACACAGTATCTCTCCTTTTCAAGAAGCACAACAAAATTAGTCAAGTTTATGCCATGCAGATATTTATGCGAAAATGTATTACAGGTAATTATCTTCTAACATTTGCAATAATGTCCTCCACAGGTGAGAATATTCCCCTATAATGCAGGTCCCAACAGAGAAATCTACCATACTAAATGAACGCAGAGGTCATTATACAAAACAGTTTCCTGTTATTTTTGTGTCACTTTTTTTTATCATTAGACATGCCTTCTTTATAGTTTAAATTAGTGAGCTCTGCACTGTATTTTGAGGCCATTAGAGAGGAACTCATAATGTTCCCAACTAATTTGGATTCCAGACACTGATGTTTGCTAATACTCAATAGGTAATGTTGGTAGCCTTATTCATATTGGGGCTAAAGAATGAAAGCCTCTGTGAGGATGAACCCTATTGTCCAGTGCTTTGTAAACAGGGCATCTCTGCCCATCATCCAAGAACTCCCTTTAAAGGCAATGACATTATCTCTAGGATCATAAAGCACCAAGAAATAACTTCTTGGAATTTGGTCGAACATGTGACTGTTGAACTTTACATCCCTTTATCCACTCTGCTATTGTTTCTACTGAAGGAAAAATAACAATGATCTAACAGTGGATATGGATTGATGATGAGAACTGGGGTTTCTGAAACTTGGAACAATCCATTTTCTTGAGAGGGTGGGGAAAATTTTCGCCCACCCTTCTTTTTCAATAACCAAGTCAGAATCTCATTGGGAAAAACACAAGGGAAAACCTGCTTATTCCTTGGATGCCATTCTTTCTACCCTGGTAGTTCTAAGTCCAACCAGCAAGAGATGAACTTGTCATCTACATGAGGACACCCTTCAACAACTTGGCCTCAATCTATGAAGAGAAACAATAGAGGTACAAACTCAAAATACTCCTTCATGGAGGAAGCCCACATAAAACCAAAATGCCAAATCCACCTACATAAGTGAAGTCCAGATAAGAGGACTAGCCATGGCTGCTTAGGTATGAATCCTATTTCCTCCATTAAGAGCCCCAGCCATTTCCATCCATTCTTTATTGTCCTTGGTGTATAATATAACATCAATTGAAGTTTCATGTATGTGTTCAATATTGTTTCCATATTGTAAGTGCTACAAGAATTTTCTGGAAATGTAATGGCCCATTCCTATTTCCTTATAATGCTTGGGTAGTTTAAGTACTTGTACAGTAATTGTAAGGTACATTTTACAATTAGTAAGTGAAGTGAGTACATGTCTATTGGAGCAAAAGAAAACAGGAAGTCTTCTGAAAACTTTTTGAAATATTTTTGTCTTTTTAATGTTGACTTTTGGTTTGCTAATTTAGTTTCCTATAAAATTTGAAATGTTTGAGTTTAAGATTGTTTTTTACTTTTCTATGGCTGCATCGGTATAAATAGGAAAGGATTATAATGCTTCATTTTGAAAGTGAATATCGAACCTTAACACCCATGACTTTCATTCGCTTGGATTTTGTAGGGTGTTTTGTGTGAAAATTAGCGGTGATGCAACTTATGTTCTATCAGGAAGTGACAACACTAATATTCACCTGTGGAAAGCTAAAGCATCATAGCAGTTAGGAGTGGTAGGCATCTTACCATTACTTTTTTTCAACTTATTGTCTATTCTAGATTTGTTTTATGTGTCCTTATTGGAAATCACACATTTTCAGTCTCCCGGGAAAACTATCTATTAGACTTGTTCTTATTTGTTTCAAAAGACTACACTGAAAGGCATTCTTGTTCTAGGAAATGGAGTCTCCCGAAGGCAATGTAAAAACTAATTAGAGTAATAGCTGACATATAGTCTGAACACTAATCAAGAACGCTGAAGTCACAATATATATTGAACAATTTTGAATATCTGAATAGATCAAAGAGCAAGAAGTTTTAGAAAATGTTAAATAACATATTTGTTATAGAAATATTCTAAATCAAAGATATCGAAAAGGAAATAAAGGTTTGTTGAGAAGAAAGGAAAAAGGTTCTAAGGGACTTCAAGTAGAGTATCTAATGTATCAGTTATATATGGAATTTCTTATTACGTTCTGCTTAACTTTTCCTTTACTTAAGGATTTCCTAAGAAATTGATGAAAAGAGTAAGTTATAGGAATGCACCAATAAGGTGTAGGCTAAGGGATGAGTGGGTTTAGAGTAGGGAATTTAGTAATAAATAACGTAATCACACTTATGGTTAGTGTTGATGAATGGAGAGAAGAAATAGAGCCAAACTACATGCACTAGTGAAACGGTAAAACTTATAAAATATGGGAAAACATGGATAGACTATTTTGGATTGAAAGAATTAAATTATAAATGAGGAGGTCGTACTCAAACCGACATGCTAGTTTTCAAGGACTTTCTTTGAGATTTACATTAGTTGATCAAAACTATGTTTGTGGCATTGCAAGGGCTTCAAGCTAGGGATCTTTACCATCGTTTTCTTATTCTATGGTGTTAATACAGTGTTTCTTTCGTTAATCATGTAGGACATGACCAAATGACTCACTTATTTACCATTTCAGTAGCAATCATCAATGATTTTGACCATAGGAAAAAGAACATCATGGTCGTTGATTCAATACAATATTAATACCTTGAGATCTGTCACAATAATCGAACCCTAGAGGAGTGAATGCAATACAAGTTTTTTGTGATGTGAAATTTTTAAGTGGAAGCACTTCATACTACATGCTACATAGAGAAACAACGAAAAAATGGTTGGAGAGAATATTTTGGAATCTGAAAGCGGTTTAGACCTGTAAATTTCTAGGTATGTTCATGGAAGACACTTTTAGTCAATGTCCTCATTATGTTTGACGCTATTATGTGGAAACCTTGGTGAAGTAGAATCTCACAACAAAATTGGAAAAATAATCAGATTCAAATGTGCTATCCTGAAATCTAAGTCAAATCAGTTGTCTTGCGTATAAAATCAGGCATGATCATGATAAAACTAATACACATTTTTTCTCACAAAGGATAGTAGTAAGTGAAGGAAGAATACCAATGGTGCCATTAGTAAAGAGCACAAAATGCCATAGGTTATAACAAGGTTGGGCTAGATATACCCCAAAATAGTTGTTTAAATGGTAGAAATAAAATTTCCCAATGTATTTCTTAAGTATCATAAAAAACTAAAACAATTAACACATTATGGATGTCTTATGAAAATAAAGAGAAGAAAATTGTCATGCTATATGACCTTTAGTAATCCAAGTATAGAACCATAAATTAGTTTGGAATATGTGTCCTGTGTCATCATATCTGACATGGACACTATGAGGACAGGTGTTGGACAATGGGGACATAGTCCTGACATTGTCAAGACCGTGTCCCGACCTACGTAGGAAGTGTTTCAAAAATAGGACACATTTTTTGGCCCATATCCCATCTCTTCTTCGCCCAAATTCGGTGCTACAGCTTCAACATCCTCCCATGACCCTTTATTATAGTTAATAGAACTTTCCACGTGTTAATGAATCTCAAAAATTCATTCACAGAACCTTATGATGAATATCAGAGCTTCTTACCTGAATATTTTGAGATGTTCTGCACATAAATTCCCACCACTACAACTTTGATTCCTGAACCATTTTTTACAGAGCAGATGCAAGATATTCTAGATGAGAGTATAATTCCTTAGGGTTTGAGCATCTTGAGCTAGCGCTTATCTCTTTATTTGATCAGCAGCTCTCCAAGAAGCAATTAGACTAATTTTTCATGAACTCACAGCAAATAACCTTAAGCAACAGTCATGAGCAAAGCAAATTTGCTTCATATTTGTTTTTATATGTTCTCAATAACCATATCCTATTCTTCCAAGTAAATTTATTTACTTCATTCATCTTTGAATGTTGAAGGAGGCAATGTCGTCTCTACTTAAGGAACAAGCTAGGAGGGTGTTTAACTTGGGTGAAATTTTATGACTAGTCCATCATTGACATATGCATTTGTGAATTTGTAGTGTGTTGATTCTAATTTCTATTGAATACTTGTAAATGTTCTAGTTTTTAAACAAAATTTGGATCTCTCTCTCTCTATATATATAAAATGTGCCCTGTTTCCTCATGTCAGGTGACTTAGGAACTGCCACTATAACTTATTATCTTGCTCAGGACAACATTTGATTCACTAACAAGCATCAAATGTGAACAACTCAATTCAACTTGAAAATTTCATAATGGGAAATTCTAAGCCACAAATTTTTTTGTTGAAACTAATTAATCAAACTTGAAAAGGTTAGAATGCATGTGAAGAAAAAGCCGAGCAATGTTGTGACTCTAGGATACCTTGAACGTTATGAAGTTATGATATGGCATAGTTGAAGTTGCAACCTCTCAGTGAAATTTTTTTCCAGGTTTTCCATTTATTATTATTATTATTATTGTTGTTGGAAATTCAATTTTTTAACCAAGGTTGGACATTTTAACATCATGAAATTGGACCTGCAGCTTCTCCCTAAAGAGCATAAAAGGAACAATTATCTATAAGTTGTAAAGGAACGGTTTAAGCATCTTCCAGAAATTAAACACATTGAGAGGTATGTTGCTAGATACAATAGATCTTATGTCATAGCTTGTTCTAAAAGGGTTAGTACTAACAAGTAATTGACTTGATAGAGATCGACACCTACCGAAGCCTGTATATAAAGCAGCCCATCTACATCATACTGTAAATACGACAGCAAAGAGGAAAGAGGATCATAAGAGAGCCCACAGTGCTCCTAGATCTGTGGTCACTGCTCCTCTTCGGAAATGGAGAATTGTAGCAGAATTGGAGTGAACATCCAATTCTAGCACACCATTTCAACGCAAGTTATACCATCTATTCAACATTATCTTCCCCTTCTCTTATTTGAAGTATTACTTCTACATTTTTTTGTTATATATGTTGGATTTGAAAATAGTTATGTTAGTATCATTTGATTTTAAGAAATATTACTTAGAGTGGCACTCAAATAACAAAATCATGCCAATATTTTTTGTGAGTATTCTTATATAATTTTTGTATATGTTGGATTTTGGTTGAAATACAATATTGTTGGGGACAACTTGGAAGTTTAAAAACTTGATCATTGCACAGAGAGTAGCTATTACATTGCAATTAAATTTTTTACTCAAGGGGGAGATTGGATTGTGGAACACACTAATGCTTGGATTAGTTATCATTGAAAATATTTGTTTGTGTAGAATGTGATGAATTAACATACAAAATAATGATTATCGAGTTACTATAGATACATAATGGTTTACCTTGTAAGATTCCTTCAAGTATTTTAAATTCATTTATTAAGTGCACACATGACTTAAAGGACTAGTACATGGTAAGCTATTATGGATCTATAGTAACTTGATAATCATTACTTTGTATGCTTGAATGATGCAAATTTTGTTTGAATATCATCATTATCAGGCAACAACATCTTCTTAAAGGGTGCTAGCTCAATGGTAGAGCACCTCCCTAATTATAGGTAGGAGGTTGGTGGTTCTATTCCTCCGTACCCTATCATAAATTTGTGACTACAAAAATGACTAAATCCAAATATATACGACTATTAGTAGCTAATTTCTTGTATCTTATAGTGCGACTAACGTTTAGTCGTATTTAGATTAGTCATTAATATGTTATCATCTAGTAGTTTGTTTAGTCGTATATTTGGTCATTAATTGTTGCAATCAATTACTAAATCAATGACTAAATCCGTGACTAAATTAGTGACTAAGCCATTGACTATCAATGACTAAATCATTGGTTATCAATGACTAAATCAACGATTAAACCAATGACTAATAAGTCAAGCTATTAATGACTAAGTGAAATATGACTAGCTATAAGATAGTGGAAATTAGCTACTATTAGTTGTTGACTCAAAAATAGTTGTTTATAGCCTGATTTTAGTCATTAATTTCTCATTTTGTACTAGTGCATACATTGAATCCTAGTAATGAATTTATTCATATGCTACAATTTTTAATATCACATTGCAAATGGTGAACATTAATTGTACTTTTCCATGTTTTAACTACATATCATGTAGAGGGTCATACTGTACAGGTTGAGCCTAAAGTACAGGAATATGAAGTACATGATGTGGCCACATCAGGTAAAAAAACACCTTTGTAATGTTTTTTTAAATGAGATACTTGTTATTATAATACCATAATTTATCAATGTAACATTTTTAAATTAATGCATCAAATCTAGACCCCTTGCTTCAAAATCCATGACAAATTGATGAACCACCAAGAAATGAACAACAAGTTCTAGACGATGAGTTTCTTCTTGATTTTGTAAAGAGAAAAAAATAGAAAGAAGCGACTGAAGAAGTACTATGAAATTATTTTCGATAATATAATGTCATGCATATTTTTGCCCCTGTTGAATGAATGAATGGTTTAATAAATGTTAGATTTTATTGAGTGAATGGTAAATGTTTGTTTATGATGAAATAAGCATGTTTGCACATAATTTTTTTTTAAGTACATGCATTGGGTATGGGTAATTGAGAGTTACGTGAGAGGGGGAGGGGCCATAAGAGCTTCCACCTTCATGTGGTTGGTCCTGTTCAGTAGAGAATATTAAATTATTCTCGAAACAAAGAGGATCTCAATAAATGGCTATGATCAACCTGGATCATTCCTTGGTGGTCTGCATGTTTGACTACCCACCATGCTCTCTAGCCACACCAAAGGCTTTACAACAATCTAGCAACAACACCATCAAGTCCAATTTTTTTACTTCACTAAGAATGCCTCCCACAAGATCTCTAAGAAAAGAGCTCCAAGTACCCTCTATGGTTTCTTTGTCACATGCCCTAGGGTCTACCTCCATCTCACAAAAGGAATCAAACATTAACACTTTAAGTGTCCTCTAATTTTTTCCCCCAAAACCCTGTTTTTGTCCTTGCTTGCATCAATACAAGTACAAAGACTCAAGACAAATGCATCTTCGATATACAAATGATGTAATGAAATCGCAAATGGATTAAGAAAAGATGATGTTCAAAATAAAATAGGTAAGGCAATCGAGACATGGAATACTTATGATAGTTTGAGAAAGGGTAAAATCAAATGAAATTAAGCATCAACAAGAATATCACTAATCAATTCAATGTTTAACAAAAAACCATGGGCATGTAGTTATGGATGACAAAAGATAAGATGGATAAGATAATTTTATCAATGTCCATTCTATCAACACAATAGTAGGTTAATAAACCCTAGGGTTGCAACTAGGACATAAACCCTAGTTGTGGGCATACATTAATAGAGAAATGAGTAAGGGGTTCCCACACTCTCTTGTATACCATGTTGAGGTTTGTAAGACACCGCAAGGATGAAATTGAACCAATCAAAAAACCCTAATTTTTGTAATAAACAAGGAGAAAAACAATGTTAGGGTAGCACAACATTACAATATAAGAAGTGTATTAGAGATGATTTATGGGTGCAATACTATAGGATATTCTCTATACAACTTACAAAACTTACAATACAACTTACAAAACTTACAATCAACCAACATACAAAACTTAATAATCAACATGATGTTGTACAAATTTTGAAACCAACATCCCTTTCTCTACAGGTATGACATATTGTACTAGTTTTCCATATTTTTTTGTAATTATTGTCTTTGGAATATTTTATTGAAAATGATATGGATATTAGGACAATTCATACCAGTGCATATCCCTTATGCATCCAACGTCCCATTGAAACTAAACATGCCACTATTATCCATCTTGAAAAGTATCCAAAAGGATATGTGGTTCTATTGTAAACATTCAGTCACCATCTCATTTACCACCATGTTGAAATTGACACTGCTAAAATATATAAGAAGATAGGCTCTATTCTTGATCTGATATCTATGAATAACATGTATCATAGACACACTACTATATGATCATCCGACATCAAATGCTTATCCTATATATATTTTATGCTAACTAATGCTTATGTTTATAATTATTTGGCCATGCAGGCCTCATCTAAAAAAAATGACTGAGGCAAATTAAAAAAAACTCCAAAACCCATCCATTACATCATTCATCCCAACAAAAGTTAGTCGTCCTAAATTCCATACACCTATTCATAAATTTCAAAGTCTCCCCCTCACTTCAATATTTAAATAACCCTTAGTCATGCTCGAGGAGTCTAGCAACTTAAGTCTAGGTTGGAGGTGTAGAAAATATAAAATATGTAGAGGTGCAAAGGAACACATGGAATGGAGATCACTTGGTTGTAGAAGCTAAATCCATCGAGGCATAAGTGTAAAATATCAAATTTAACTGCAAAGAACATAGGTGTAGATCTCACCAAGGCATAAAGGATCCAGGTTTAGTGTCTAGTGCAAGGTGAAAATCGAGTATGCATCATCTCTTCTTATTAATCTCAAATTATATCCATCATCTCTTCTTATTAATATCAGCTTGTATTCATCAGCTAAAAGAGAATTTTTCAACCTCGTGCTCAACACATAAAGCCATTATGCTTATATGCAACGCCACATGGTCTCGATTTGAATTTGGACTATAGAAAATGTGGTGACATGGGATCAAGAATGTAGTTCAAAAATAAATTTAACAGCATCACTGCATGAGAATTCACCCCACAAGGATGACCATAAATATAATTCGAGCTACATACATATTTGGTGTACAACTTGTGAACAGATAGGTAACCCCAATGCACCACCATATCAACATGTCACCAATTCCAAATCCCACCTTACAGTATTACAAGGTAGCTTTAATAGAGTTGCATCTATTATTCTAAGGAATCATTATGGAATGAGAAATTCTCACAACATCAATAGAGACATAATATCACAATTTAAGGTAAGAAACGACACACATTAAGGTTTCATGAGGGATATGACCTGCCACACACCATATAACTGGTATGTTTTAAAAAAAATTCTCGATCGTGGTCGAATATCTGATGACCCTTCCCACGATATCCAACGAATATGCCATACCACCAACGAAAAATTTCATCGGATTTCCTTTTTTCTATTTTTATATGTGTCGGTTATGTCATTGTATTTCCGACGCCTATGCCATACCATTGACGAAAAATGATGTCGGATATTTGACAGTCTGTAAAGTATTGGGGGTCGGTTATCTGACGGGTTTATCATCATATATCATTCCTTTTGTAAAGTATTTGGGGTTGAATATCCGACGGATTTGTGGTCGGATATCTGACACACATGTGTCACATATCTGATGTGTATATTAAGAGATTTCTAGTCGGATATCTGACAATGACATGCCCGATATCCGACAAGACCATTTTGTTGTCAAATATCCAACAAAAATCAACCAATGTTTATAGAAGATAAGGCTTATTGGATTGTTGACATCTTAATGTCAAAAATCGGACATATATGTCGTCATATTTTGGGTTCATATTTTCATGTGCATAATCACTCCCAAGGAGCATATTGAAGTCTAATGGGCCATCCATAACCATAAAATTAACTAAGAGAGTCTTTCCACCAGTAATAGGAAATTGAGGAAGAAACCCCAAATAGAGAAAAATTCATTGATTGAATAGAATTTGACACAAGGCTGGGAGAACCCAAACCTATTCAAGCATATGTGGATAAGTACTAAGAGAGGATCCTTCATCTACACTAAAAGAAAAATTGTCTAGTGTTTAACTTGAGCCCTTATTTGGAAGGGTGCAGAAGAAGGAAGGTAAGGCCCAGCTAAAATATTCCAATCAAAGGAAGCAATCGTAGAGCTTGGCAGGGGCTCATTCAATGTTAATAGATTTCCCCCTTGTCCATAGAGTTATAAACTGGCAGTGAAGATAACTTGAGTAGTAGCCACATCACTCTCCAAAGGAAGAGTGAGGCCACTTGAATCTTCTCACTCTCTAAGGGAAGAGTGGGATTGACAAAGTATTGCATCAGTTTGACCAGTTGAATCTTGTCACTCTCCAAGGGAAGAGTTGGAACAATCAAATATTGCATTGGTTTGACCCATTGATCAACCAAATTTTGAATGGGCCACTAGGAAACTATAGGCTGCTTAGTAGAAAAATATCCTTGAGATAGGGACCACACTCTTTGTACTTTTGGAATAACAAGGGACATATGAGTAAGGTGATATCCCTTCCAAATATTATAATGGAACTTAGGATTTCATCCTATTCACTTAGGTTTCTCAGTAGTGTCAATACTCCCAACATGACTCATAGTGGCTGGTTTTTTCCCCATCACGACTTGTAGCAAATTGGTTTCTTTTCCCCTGGCATGACTTATAGCGGTTGGTTTCTTGTCTCCGGTATGACTCGCAGTGAATGGTGAATTTCCCCTAGCATGACTGATATTGGTTGGGGAATTACCCCTAGCATTACTTGTAATGGTTGGTGGAATGACCCCTTGTGTTTCCATCTTCTTCTTATCCTTTCTATTTTTATTCCTTTTGGGATGTTGGTTACTAGTATGTATATTTTCGCCACATGAGGCAGCAAGAGGAGGACAAGATGTCACTAGCGAAGAAGGAAAATGTTTCTTATGCTCTTGACATATAGTTCCTACTTGGGAGGAATCAAGAGAATTAAGGACATTCAGAATAGTCAATGTGACCATCAAGGGAGGACCAACATTTCCAATGAATGGACAATTAAAAGGATCCCCTTACATAACTATCGCTTGGTTGGTATCCTTGAGAACTTTATCCATAATATCCAATTTGAGAAGGAAATATCTAAGGCCTCCTAAGGATTTGAAATATTACAATCAACACACACCTATAAAAAAACTATAAGATATAGCTAAACAAAGTCACTCTCCCATAAATCAAACCCTGGTGGTTAAGTCCCGAGTTCAATAAATGAAGTGCCAAGCATGGGCCTTATAAAGGTAATCCTAAGATTATTAGGGCCCAATTCTAACCAGCAAAGGTGTGAGAGATAGTTATGATAACCCTCACACAACATTCATCCAAGGTGCAAGTACCCTTGTGAAGCTAGGAACCCTCTTAGGTAGCCGAGACAAAGATTATGTGGTTGTAAAAGGTACCACAAGAAGTTCCCACTTTCATCCACCTAAGTGAAACATAGGATAAGAAACTATGCTCGCCACTTTGCAATAAACAATTGGGAAGAATAGTTGCAGTCTGGGTGTCTACAAATGGGTAGGGAACATACGACACAAGTCCTAGACCCAAAACCCCAACAAAAGGTGGTGTCACACCGATGGTTTTCAACTTAACTTATAACTCCTGGACTCACATATCCCACCAAATAAACAAGAGTGGGGATAATCCCACTTGCCTACCTAGCTTACCTTGTGCTTGATGTGTGTGTTAGGTGCGCTTTCCCAACAAATTCTTCCTAAAACTAATGGATTTTTGCACTCAATTAGTGAGATCCTACTTTTGTTTTATGTGGCCTTGGATAATTCACTTCCAGACCTGCAATGTCCATGTCCCTAGAACCTAGACTAATATTGGTTTTCTAACAATAAAAAACAAGTCTAGTTTGTATCAGTTACATTGTTTTTAATGGTTGTTGCTACTTAGAGAAATGTGGAAGTGTGAAAAAGATGATTTTCTCAATTAGAATAGATTCCAAAGATACAATTTGCAAATGGAGAATACCACTTAAACTTTGAAAGAGATACTTGACCATAAACAACTTACAAAAGGGAAAGACTCAAGCAAAACTTTTCAAAAACTAAGCACAATGAAACTTTTTAAGGAAATTACTTTAACCAAAGAAAGAAATTCCTTATGATTTTCATGAAAGAATGCTAATGAAAGAAATATAATATTTTCCTTTATATGAAAATATTCCCAAGGGCATCAAAATTCTCAAGAGCTTCCTAAATGAACCGGAAGAAAACTATGATTTCATGCAATATTCATGTTTCCTTTATATTTCAAGGCATGATGAAAAAACCAATAAATAATGATTTTTAAGGCTTAAAAAAATAATTTGTAAAATATAATAAAGACCCAGATCCCCACTAGATCTGATAAACCTAAAATCCCTAGAAAAGAATTTTTTTGGCAATCTCTTACTCTTTTGTTTTCGCCAAGTAGGACATGTATGTGATTTTCCTGAAGTAAAGTTGCGTATGTATGCAACTTTATTGAAGGAAAACCATGTATACTCACTTACACATTTGTACCCAACTTGTACACAACAAAAGAACATATGTATGTGACTTGTACATAGGAAAATATAGTATGTACACAACTAAATAGAAAACAACTGCATATGTATATTACTATGTGCAAATAAAATGTGTACAATAAGATATACAATATGCAAAAGGTAGTAAAAGTATATTTTTTCTTAACATTGGAGAACCTAAGCAAAATCGCATTTCAGAAAAGAACAATGCAAACTTAAACCTACCCAAAAGCTAAATAAATATTTGAAACCCAACTAAGGAATCCAGCTAGAGAGTTTTCCCTGAAAAATAGGGAAAATATACATAGGTGACTAGGATCAAGGACACCCACAGATTGAATTAGAGATAAGCTATTCCCAAGCCCATTTGAGACAATATATACATGAATTTAGTGAGAGAAAGTAAAGTTACAAACCTTAACACAAAAGGTTGTCCTTGCTAGGTGAGTTCTCTTACTCTCTGACTTGATCCTTTGATCTAACCTTGTTTATCTTGACCTGCAAACACAACCAAAACTATACCTTTCTTGAAAAAAGCCATGTTTTAAACAAGAAATTCAATAATTAACATAAAATCAATGAATGTTGAAACAATCTAGTTATGAAATCATGATGCATTTAATGCACTGTCCCAAATCATCATACCAAAAAATATGGAAACATAATGTGGGGGGAAGAAGATGGGTCTCTTGTAGTAGTGTCAAAAGTCAGCAACGGTACACAACAGAAAGCAATACCTAAGTCATCTACTACCAAACCTTATTCACCAAAGTTTGCATTCTTCACAACCTAGATCACTCACAAAACTCCACTCTATATGCACTCTATCTTGCTCCAGAGGGAAGGACAAAAATACCCTAATATAGTTGTGAGAAATGACAAGCATACATAAGGGATTATGAGGGTGGCACTATAGAAATCAAGAGCTCTCTCAATTCCAAAACTCCATCATATGGCTACCATAATGGTATTTTCTTCTTCCTTCTCACCTTAGACTTACATTTATACTTATCTTGTTTGGTTGACGAAGTTGGATCAAGTACAACCGAGCCCAACCAACCTAATAACCACCCAAAAACACCTAGGCATGGGTGGAAACACACATTATTATTTTTTCACTTCAAGTGTGCAGGAATTACTAAACATGCATAGTACACATGTTGCTAAATGGAAACCCATGTATTTTCTTTTTTAAGGATTTGGTATTATTTTATTTGTATGCAGTGGTTGTTAAGGAGTGTAAGCATCCTTAAGTGTTGGAATGCTTTTAACACACTACTCATTGGGATGAACACAAAGAAATGTTCTTATTGTTCAAGGTTTTTAAGGATTTGAGATAGGTGGTAGAGTGGATAAATAAGGGTTCCAAGAATTAAAATCTTCTCCTTAAAGATGTTATTCTCCAAGTTGATAAACTCAAGACCTCCTTTTCCAAAGCCACCTTGAAACATGTTTCTCAACAAAACAATGCTAATACAAAGTATTTGGCTAAAACACATCTAAAAATATTGATTTGTTTTGTTTTTTCTCCTCAACTAAGATGTGATATTTGACAATTAATTCCTATAATTCAAGTTACACATGACATAAAGTCGGATGTTAATGGGTAAAATGCCCGAGCCTTTATCATATTTTATGGTTCTTTTTAGGAGGTTGATCATGTGACTTCCTATTACAAAATGTATTTACCTATTTTTACTTAAATAAAAAATGATACAAGCTTTTTCTAAAAAAAAGGAATTTATATGAAAGATAAAAACTAAGTATATTAAACTGAAATAACATGATATTGCTTCAAAACCAATGTAAATATTAAACTTAAATTCACAATTTCAATTTAATAAATATATATATATATATATAT
>LPNX010010735.1:331484-346786 GCA_001517045.1 Pseudotsuga menziesii | reverse complement strand
TGAAGTATGTTACTTCATGAAATGTAAAAATTAATAAATAAGCATTATAATACTAAAAATCATAATGCAAAACTATTATTGAATCTTTAACTTTTAAAATTATTTTTCGTATTTAATATTATATTATGTAAAACAACAAAAAAAATTAATTACTCAAAAATATAAACTAATTATTTTCACAAAATTTAGAATTTTTTTTTTTTATATAATATCCAATTTAGTATTTAAATTTTAAATGACTTTTATAAAAAAACTTTAAAATAAAAACACTTGCCTAATTAATGAGGAGCTGGATTAATTGACCCATACTAAATGCTGATGTCATCATTGCCATGTGTCAAGTGAAAACCAGATACCAAACTCCTAGAATGACATCATTTCTGATTGGCCAATTAGAAGTTTACAAAATAGCAAATACAAATATTTTTATTAAAATTTAAAAAAAAATTTGCAAGTTCTAAAGTTTAACTTTAGAAAACAGATTTTAATTTTTTGGTGGCGGCAACTAATAGAAGGTCAAAGATTCGGTTGACTAGCAACCGATTACTATATACCTGCGGCGGCAAGTATAATAAAAACTAAGCTTATTAAACTAAAAATACATGATATTGCTTCAAAACCAAATATTTTACACAAACTTAAATTCACAATTTCAATTTAATAAATATATATATATAATATAAGAGTATATAAGATAAGAACCAAGCTTATTAAACTAAAAATACATGATATTGCTTCAAAACCAAATATTTTACACGTAAAAAAGATTTGATATTGCTTTAAAAAATTGTAAACATTAAACTTAAATTTACATTTCAATTGGACGAATATTTTACACATAAAATACTTTCAATTTTCATATTTATATGTTATACAATTTGATTATAGCAATGGATCAAAATGACATTTATTTATATATTATAAAATTTGATTATAACAATGGATCAAAATGACATTTTTTATATTCTTCTTATATTAAAATGTGTAATATATAACTGGTTTCATTGTATAAGAAGAGGACAATCTTTGTCCACAATGAGACACCCTATTTAATATATATCAAATCGAAGGGTATCAATTGGAAAGCTTAACTTTAAATTTAATTTTTTATTTAAAACACACGCGTAATGCTTGATAATATATATATATATATTTTGTGGGAATGGTCACAACGCACTTACCTAACATATACCCAACAGGAATCCAGAGATATGCCATATAGTAATAGCTTGTGATATTGATAATTACCATAAAGGAGAAATAGCCCAAAAGGTTTGACGTGGATATCAACATAGCTCACCGACCGACTAGTTTCCACCTGAATGAGCAAGTTTAACGAACACCATTATCACATGAATTTAGGGAGCAACTAAATAAGTGTTTATATTTTATAATTCGAGTGGAAGGAAGAATGATCATCTTTCTACAGATTATTTATGGTTATTGAGTACTAATAATCCACAAGTTAAGTTCCACAAATAAGTTATATGTTACTTGCTAAATTGTTAGGAAACTTGGGTACATGGACGGGGACATAGACGAAGACGCCACTTTTTGAAACATAGGACTTGGGTACTATATATATGTGTGTGTGTGTGTGTGTGTGTCAATTTGTTTTTTACTAGTATTCAATTTCAATAAGTAACAAGTACAATTAACATGTACATTGTTTCAAAGTTCATAAATCATTGATATAAAGTGGGAATTACATATGTATCTTAAATATAAACATGACAATAGTTGATGGAGCTTTTGGTTTTTCAAAATTAGAAATATGCATATGCGTAGAAACGTCTGCACAAACATCAACAAAATAGGTTTTTTTTATCATTCATGAAGGACAAAGAATACAGTGTGTGCAACAACATTGGAACAACTTGCACAAAGGATCAACAATAAACACAAACTATGCGAAGAAAAATCCAATGATAGGATCTAGAGTCATGTCATTAACTTAAAAGCACAAACCTTTCAAGTCTAAGACAACCTAAGCTTGTCTTGCCTCTCCTCTGTTGTATCCTCTCCTTTGCGCAACAAGCTCTCCTATCGCGAGCTCCAACAAAAGTCAAGACACTACTCTGCGTTGGGAGAAGTGGACAGGCCCGCGTGGTCTTAAGAGGGTAGGGGGACCCATGCCTACCCCGTCCCTCTTCATAAAGGTAATTTTTTTATAATTTTTTTTATAATTTTCACATACGGGAGTTTCCCCGAAGTCCCCAAAATCGGGAGAGAAAGTCTCCAAAATGAGCAAATTTCTTTGTTTTTGGGCCAAAAGTACTAGATACTTGGGGACTTCATCGGGGACTTCAGGTGACGTCTATAAATTACCTGACCCGATTTCCGAGACTTGGGGATGGTACCCGGGAAGGGGACACGAACCCAGCCCCTAGGGACAGGTACCCTTGCAACACACGTTACTTGTTTTCCATGAATAGCTATAATCACCCGTTGACTATGCCTCAACTACATTTATCACTAGTCTTCTTCTAGCTAAACAAACTATCCATGCATCAACTACCAACCATTTATTTTGTATAATCTTTTTTTTCTTTTATAATTGTTTATTTCAAATTTGAAAATGCCCTAAAATCAATTTACTAAAGTGCTAATCCACCCCAAATTCTAAAATAAAAACACTTATCATTATAAATATGACTAGTAAATATCCTCCAGTGATATACTTTTGCTTTAAATGGCTTTTGTGTGTCAAGAAAATATGCTCCGAAGCTGTAAATGGGCCATAAATTAACACAGTTGCAAGTAACCATACACAAAGTAACTATCTCTCTCTCTATATGTAGTGAAAACACAAATAACAATTAGCCAATAGAACTCAAGTTTTGTCTCTACAACCATGGAAAGAAAACGTAGTGAATGGACTGTAACGAGGAAATGAGCATTGCATTCAACTACAAACCTAAAACACTGCTTTACCCATTTCATGAGCTTCACTAGATTTTGAACTACACTCTCACAACCCTCCTGATAAAATGGATCTATAACATACTCTCCCTCGACCTACACACCCTCCAACATAAGGGAAACAATGCAGCTGCACCATCACAGTCATTGGCTCGTGAGATGTCCAGTTCTTTGTTGTGGATTTCTTTGAGTTCCCACCGAGGAGCCTGCGGATGGAGGGTTCTGTTCACTCGAATGTGTAACAATATTCGATGAGTTGTAATACTATCCAACCAATCTAAATACCTCCTATTTTTTGTTAAAGATTACAAAAGACTAAAAACAGAAGCAGAAAATAGCAAAACACATAGCGGGCATAAAGACTACATGGGTAAATGAATTACCTTCTCAATATTAAGACAAATATTTATAAGACTACATAGCAACAAAACTATAGCTAAATACCACGGGTCATCAAATACTATGGGTCACTAGTTATACTTAATGTGACCAACTTAACTTCTCAACTAACTAACTAATTAATGCACTATTGATAGTGATCCATTGAGATTACAATTCTTAACACACCCCCTTAATCTCAACTAGGACAATACTTTCAACACTATCAATGCAAAAAGATGCCTCTTGGTCTATGCCTCAGCTAGGTTTACATTTCCTCAAAAACTTCAACTTCATTTTCTTCCTAGAAGTGTACTTGGACTTCTTCTTCTTTGACTTCTAGATCTTGATGCTAAGTAGTTGTTCTTCTTCAACTTCTGGAACATAGTGCAAGCCTTCTTCTTCTGTTTCAACATGATTTTTCTGGTTGTCATCTTTACCTGCACACTGAAATTTTTTGTGAGAAAAAATATGAATATATTTCAGCTCTTTTTTTAGAGTATTCACATCTTGGTGTTGCTCATCAATGGTAGCTACTTCATCATTCTCATTGAATTCTTCATTTTCATGTACCCACTATGCGTACTTCATTGCTTCCTCAAAAATTGTGGACCGAGAAGAAAACAGAGCATATTGTAGATGCTCATCACTAACAAGAGTTTGTTCATAGATCTCCCTCAAACTTCTCGTTTTCTGGTTTTGGGGTGGGTTGTTTGTTGTTGTTTCTTTTGTGCTACTATCAATTGGTTGTTGCTCATTCTGAGCAAATGTTGCAGCTTCTATGCTGCTATCAACTATCTCTTGTTCAAAGAGACTATCACTCACATCACTGAGTACTTCTTCAATGACATGTTTGTTTTCAATGTCAAACATCACTGGATCAACATTTGTTGCCGCATAAACACAGTCTTCTTTATTGTCTTCCACTTCACTATGGCATTCTTGGTGCTTTGCGTAACTTGCAAAGCCATCTTCTTCTACAACCGGCTCTTCACTAAATACATGTTTCAGTATATTCCATGCTATTTTTGGAGTATTAGCTTCTACAATATAATGAAATAGTGAATAGTCTATACTGTCTTGTATTAGACATAAGGCAACAACTTGCCTTTTTTTTGGAGTTCAGTCAAAGCCTTACATGAATCTGGATCTCTAGGATCTTCTTCAACTATGAAATGCCACAAATCTTGTAATTTTAACAAATTGCTTACTTTGAATGCCCATGCATCATAATCATCTTCATCAAATGTTTGCCATAACCCTTTTGGTGTTAAGAGATTTCTTACCTCTTCAAATTCTTCTGCTAGTGCTTCTGGGAGCACCATCTTCCAGAATTGATCTTCTTGTCTAGATCACAACCTCAATCTAATAAGATTGGATCTATGCTTGTGCTTTCCACTATGTGAAAAGGCTTACCCAAGAGATAAAAATAAATAAATAAAAATACACATGATTCCTCGATGAGGCTTCAATGGCAGCCTCCTTGTGTGTGTGCTTTCCACTATGTGAAAAGGCTTACTTAGACATGGATCAAGCCGTAAGCTCTAATACCATGTTAAAGATTACAAAAGACTAAAAAGAGAAGCAGAAAATAGGAGAACACATAGTGGACATAAATATTGCATGGGCAAATGAATTACCTTCTCAATATTAAGACAAGTATTTATAAGACTGCATAGCAGCAAAACCATACCTAAATACCATGACCAACTCAACTACTCAACTAACTAACTAATTAATGCACTATTGATAGTGATCGTTGAGATTACAATTCTTAACAATTTTCATGTTTTTGCACTGCAACTTCAACATATGTATATATATGTATATATATATATATAAAGAAATGATATACAAAGATGGTAGCTGAGACTAGTTGTCCCTACATGTACGAAGAGTGCTAAGCCCATTAGCCGCGTTTTCAGGGTGCAATCCAATCATGAAACTATTCCTAGGCTGGTATTGGAAATAATAATAGAAGCAGTGATGAGGACTGTGCATCGCATTCAGATAATAACTAAATTAAGAAACCACTTTCATGCCTTTAGAAAGCACTGAAAATTGAGAACAGTCAGTATTCTATATTTGTTTTTGAAGTTTCATCTGTTCTATTGTTTTTTATAATGCTACGTTTCTGTGTGCTTCCCTTTGCAAAAAGCCTAATGTCCTTTCGCATAAGGTGGGGAGCAGATATATGTTCGTCAAAATAATAATAAAATGGAACATCAGACAAAACATCTCAACTTTGGCGCAATTTGAGACTAAGGTATCTGATATCTCAATGCCTTATAGTACTATTTTGGAATCTTTCAAGGATACCTTATCCTTCCGTGTGGTCATTCCCAAAAGGGGACCCCCCTCATCCTTTGAACACTTTAGACCTATTTCATTCTATATCTCATTTAAAAAATTGTAGAAAAGTTAATAGTTTTGTGCTTAAAGTCGATCCTTAAAAAAGGAGGCAAATCCATGATATTACATGAATGGTTCACAAATCCTTATATTCCATAAAGAATAAAACATCCTAGTCTTCATTATTAAATTCGACCTCTCAATTGAATATGACAAGATAAGAAATCGTTACTTAATACTTTTTGATTATAAACATTGTTCTCAAGTTTCCTTTCAAAAAAATGGATCGAGGGTCATATATTGTTGGTCTCTTTTATTTTTTAATAAATTGTTTATTTTTAAAGATTTTAATTTTTAGTATACTTCTCTTTCTATTATTGGAGAAAGGATTTGACAAATATATATTTCATTTTAAAGGTATAATAGGAAGAAATGAATTCAAAATGCTAGAGACATATTATTAACCCGTCTTATGTGTTGAAGAATGTAATCTTATTGGTTAGTTAGTTGGTTAGTTGAGTAGTCACTTAGTGACCCATAGCATTTTATGTCCTATGGTATTCACCCATGGTATTGTTATGTTGTAGTCCTATATATGTTGGTGCTTAATAATGAGAAGGCAATCAATATATCCATTGTGTTTTTGTCCATTACCTCTTCTCTTGTTTTATTTAACATGGTATCAAAGCATTTGTATTTGGTTCTTTGAACTCAGTTTCAACCATATCCCAACATTTGTTGAGCTGGTGAAACGTCTTCATCTTGATAAACTAAAACTCATAGTTGATCCTGGTCAGAACGGGTCTAGAGATCGACTTCAATGTGTTGGTACTAGCCATGCTGATATGACTAAGAGATATTTCCTTTTATTTTTATTTTTTTTAATTTGACAAAATCGAGCACCGCTCCTTGTACATTGGAAACAAGTGGTGCGGGGGCATGGTACTAAGTTTTTCATTAAGTTCTGGTAGTTCACCATTCTTTCTTTCTATGAGAAGAGTGGTGGTACAACACTCTGTCTCTACAAAATGGGCGGTGGCATCGCACTTTCACTTTGTGAAAAGTGTGGTGGCCCTTGTGGTAATGCAGTTCCCGAAAGGGAAAAATGCAGTGGCGCTTCCTTAAGAAAAAATGGTTGTGCGAAGTGTTTGGACAGTCTGTGGACCTCAACGCCTCTCAAGATCGGGTTGGTGGAAGCGCTCAAGATGAGAGGGAATGATTGGTTTTGTGACCATGCCCAGTTTCTTAGAAGGATTTGTGACCGTGCACTGCGCGTGGACAATCTGCAACCATGCACAGTTTTGGAAACCCTCTTTTTCTGAAGTCAAACTTTCAATCAATGTGTAGATCAATGTTTAGAGGTTTGATGGATCTGGGTTGGGGCTACACCATCTGCACGATCAATTAATAATTTGTTGATGTCAGCACAGATATGAATGAGAGGTTGGGAATGGATCACCGTGAAGCTTCCAACTTAATGTTTTGGATAATACTCCTCCTAACTGAGCTTGTCTCTGTTGTGTTCCAGTTTCGCTAATGCTTCCCATGTGCATGCTTTCCACTCCGTGAAAAGGCTTACCGGATCAAGACATAGGCTCTGATACCATGTTAAAGAAAACAAGAGAATCGGAAATGGTCAGAAACAAAATGGGCATATTGATTGCCTTCTCATTATTAAGCACCAGCATATATAGGACTACAACATAACAATACCATGGGTGAATACCATATGACACAAAATACTATGGGTCACTAAGTGACTACTCAACACTAACTAACTAACCAGTGAGATTACATTCTTCAACACACCCCTTAATTTCAACTAGTAGAACATCTTTAGCATTGTTTATGCTTAAGTGCTTTTTTTGGATTCTATTAACATCTTAGAACATTTATAATTCATTTTTTCCGCAATGAATAATGCCCATAAGAGTGATGTAGAAGCTCTCCAAGATCGAGATCTAACATCCACATCGCTGATACAAAGTTGCATCGAGGAGTCTGTTTTCCCGTGGATCTCGGGAGCTGCCAATGCCCATCAAGCTTGGACTCTGGTCGCATCCGCCTACAAAGGTACATACCGAGTAAAAACGATAAGAATGCAAACCTCATGACTTCAATTTGAAAGTTTGAAGATGAAAGAGTAAGAAACTATAGATCAATTTATGACTAGGGTTTCGGGCATTATGACCTAGTTTCAAACCTATGGTGAACCTCTACAACAGAATATAGTTGTTCGAAATATTCTTAGATGTCTCACCGAGAAATTTTCTATGGTAGTGACTGCCATAGAAGAGGCAAAAGATCTGTCTCGGTTCAACCTAGAAGAGTTGATTGGATCTTTTCTATCTCATGAAGCTTGATTCAATGAAGAATAAGAGTCGCTAACCAATGCTTTTAGCACCCAATATTCTCTCAACAGAGGTCAAGGAAGAGGAGGACGAGGTAGAGGAAGAAGACACAGAGGATCTCCAGCTACAGACAACAGAACCAATCACAGTCATGAACACTCAAATCATTCAGAACACTCTCACAACTCTCAAGGTTAGAGGGGGAGAGGCAAGATATGGACCAATAAGTCCAATATTCAGTGTAACTACTGCAAGAAGTATGGACACTATGAATGAGAATGCAGAAAGAAGCAAGCTGACCAGAACAGTAACCAGAAAAATAACAGAGCCAATGTCTCTAAAGAAGAAGAAGGCTCATCAGAGGTGATGTTTCTATCTTATCAAGCAACTACAAAAAACTGCAACTCGGATCTATGGCTACTATCTAGCGGTTGTAGCAATCACATGACATGTAACAAGTCACTATTCTCTAGTTTGGATTCTTCTGTTGCCACAAATATGAAGCTAGGAGATGACTTTCTGGTTCCAGCAAAAGGAAAAGGTACTATTCCTGTACTTACAAAGAAAAATGAAAAGAATTTTATTCATGAGGTTTTTTATGTACCACATTTGAATGTAAATCTGATCAATATAGGTCAATTACTTCAGAACCAGTATGATATTCGATTTTATGATACCTACTGTACTATTTATGACAAACCCCCTAGTAAGAGACTCATAGCAAAAGTTGAAATGACCAAGAACAAAATATTTCCTCTCAATCTCAGGAGTGCCAACCTTCCATAGTTTGTAGCCCATACAGTTTCCAGTCTAGATGAATCATGGTTATGGCATTGTAGATTTGTTCATCTTCCCTTCAAGAGTCTCAATTTCCTGCACAAACAGTCAATGGTCAAGGGGTTACTAGTTATTCATGAACAATCTAGCATATGTGAGGATTGTATCACTAATAAACATCAGAGGGACAACTTCCCCACTTCCACATCTCGAGCTAAACAACATTTTGAAATAGTTCATATAACCCTATGTGGACCCATGCAAACCCAATCCATAGGAGGTAGCTTTTATTTTTCTGACCTTTATTGATGATTTCAACAAGAAAATATGGATTTATGTCCTCATGAACATATTAGAGACCTTCTCTAGGTTCAAAGAGTTCAAGGCTATCACTGAGAAGCAGTGTGGAAAGTTCATTAAAGTGCTCAGGTCAGATGGTGGAGGTGAATACAATTCACATGAGTTTTCAAACTTATGCAAGTAGCAAGGCATCCATCGACAGTTCACCATTAGATACACTTCACACCATAATGGAGTTGCTAAACGAAAGAACCAAACCATCATGAACATGGCCCGTAGCATGTTGGTACACAAGAAGCTATCAGATGAGTATTGGGTTAAAGTTGTTGCATGCTCAGTCTACTTGCTCAACATATAACCCATGGTGACTATCTAGGACAAGATTCCTGAAGAAGCATGGAGTGGCACTAAGACTGATGTTGCACATCTAAGAATTTTTTGTTTTGTCGCATTTTCTCATATACCCGATGAAATCATAAGAAAGTTGGATAAGAAGATTGAGCGGTGCATTTTCACTAATTACAGTGAACAACACAAGGCGTACAAACTGTATAATCATGTCACCAAAAAGGTTGTGGTGAGCAGAGATGTAAAATTCATTGAAGACAAATGTGGGAGTGATCCTTCAGACATACAACAGGAAGAAAGTTTAGATCTACCAGATCTACCTATTTGACTTCCAAGATTGGAAGTACAACAACAAGAAGAAACACCAACAGAGAGTCCACCACAGAACCAAAAAAACAGAAGCTTGAGAGATTTATATGAATAGACTCCAATTATTGATGAACAACTTCAATATGCTCTATTTTCCTGTCAGCCCACATATTTTAATGAAGCACTGAAGGATGCACAGTGGGTAAAAGCCATGAATGAAGAGATTGAAGCAATAGAGAAAAACTAGACTTGGGATCTTGTTGACATCCCTGTAGACAAAACAAGTATTGGAGTCAAATGGGCTTATAAGACCAAACTGAATGAAAAAGGAGAACTTGAAAAGCACAAGGCAAGGTTGGTTTCCAAAGGATATGCACAGTAATATGGTGTATATTATGATGCAACATTTTCTCCTATAGCAAGGATGGATACCATCAGAGCTGTACTTGCCATTGCAACACAATATCAATGGCTTGTTTATCAAATGGATGTAAAATATGCCTTTCTTAATGGTATTATTGAAGAAGAAGTTTACATAGACCAGCCACATGGATATACTGTCAAAGGTCATGAACACAAAGTGTTTAAGCTGGAAAAGGCCTCATATGGTCTAAAACAAGCTCCACAAGCTTGGTCTAGTAGGATTGATTCCTACCTCATCAACAATGGTTTCAAAAAAAGAAGCAATGATCCCACTCTATATGTCAAAACAGAGCAAGGTAAAATGTTGATGGTATGTCTTTATGTTGATGACGTGATTTACAATGGTAATCTAATACTTGAATATTTCAGGACAACCATGAAAAAGGAATTTGAAATGATTGATCTAGGACTGATGAAGTACTTCCTTGGTATGGAAGTTACTCAAACGGATCAAGGTATTTTTATTTTCCAACATAAGTATGCTACTGATATTTTGCAGAGATTCATAATAGATTAATGTAAACCAGGAAAAACCCCCATTACTCTTGGCACCAAGTTAACAAAGAATGATGATGGACCAGCAGTAAATGCTACACTCTATAAAAGAATGGTAGGCAATTTAATGTACTTGACTACAACTAGACATGATTTGATGTATGGTGTCAGTCTTATTTCCATATTTATGGAGTCTCCCAAAGACTCTCGTTGGAAAGTTGGAAAAATAATTATGAGATATGTTTCACGCACATTTGGATATGGAATCTGGTACACTCATACACCAGACAGTACTCTCACAGGGTACACTGAGTGATTTTGCAGACAATATTGATGATAGGAAAAATACATATGATTATGCTTTCCATTTGGGTACAAATATGATCTCTTTGGCATCTTAGAAAGTTGGATAAGAAGACTGAGCGGTGCATTTTCACTAATTACAGTGAACAACACAAGGCGTACAAACTGTATAATCATGTCACCAAAAAGATTGTGGTGAGCAGAGATGTAAAATTCATTGAAGACAAATGTGGGAGTGATCCTTCAGACATACAACAGGAAGAAAGTTTAGATCTACCAGATCTACCTATTTGACTTCCAAGATTGGAAGTACAACAACAAGAAGAAACACCAACAGAGAGTCCACCACAGAACCAAAAAACCAGAAGCTTGAGAGATTTATATGAATAGACTCCATTTATTGATGAACAACTTCAGTATGCTCTATTTTCCTGTCAGCCCACATATTTTAATGAAGCACTAAAGGATGCACAGTGGGTAAAAGCCATGAATGAAGAGATTGAAGCAATAGAGAAAAACCAGACTTGGGATCTTGTTGACATCCCTATAGACAAAACAAGTATTGGAGTCAAATGGGCTTATAAGACCAAACTGAATGAAAAAGGAGAACTTGAAGAGCACAAGGCAAGGTTGGTTGCCAAAGGATATGCATAGTAGTATGGTGTATATTATGATGCAACCTTTTCTCCTATAGCAAGGATGGATACCATTAGAGCTGTACTTGTCATTGCAACACAATATCAATGGCTTGTTTATCAAATGGATGTAAAATATGCCTTTCTTAATGGTATTATTGAAGAAGAAGTTTACGTAGACCAGCCACATGGATATACTGTCAAAGGTCATGAACACAAAGTGTTTAAGCTGGAAAAGGCCTTGTATGGTCTAAAACAAGCTCCACAAGCTTGGTCTAGTAGGACTGACTCCTACCTCATCAACAATGGTTTCAGAAAAAGAAGCAATGATTCCACTCTGTATGTCAAAGCAGAGCAAGGTAAAATGTTGATGGTATGTCTTTATGTTGATGACATGATTTACAATGGTAATATAATACTTGAATATTTCAGGACAACCATGAAAAAGAAATTTGAAATGATTGATCTAGGACTGATGAAGTACTTCCTTGGTATGGAAGTTACTCAAACGGATCAAGGTATTTTTATTTTCCAGCATAAGTATGCTACTGATATTTTGCAGAGATTCAGAATAGATTAATGTAAACCAACAAAAACCCCCATTACTCTTGGCACCAAGTTAACAAAGAATGATGATGGACTAGCAGTAAATGCTACACTCTGTAAAAGAATGGTAGGCAATTTAATGTACTTGACTACAACTAGACATGATTTGATGTATGGTGTCAGTCTTATTTCCATATTTATGGAGTCTCCCAAAGACTCTCGCTGGAACGTTGGAAAAATAATTCTGAGATATGTTTCACGCACACTTGGATATGGAATCGGGTACACTCATACACCAGACAGTACTCTCACAGGGTACACTGAGTGATTTTGCAGACAATATTGATGATAGGAAAAACACATATGATTATGCTTTCCATTTGGGTACAAATATGATCTCTTTGGCATCTCATAAACAACCCATTGTTAGCATGTCTTCTGCATAAGCATAATATGTGGCATCCACCACAACAACTTGCCATGTAGTTTGACTAAGAAGACTTTTAAAGGATATGGGACACACTGAAAAGGATCCCACTTTTATTTTTTGTGATAATAGATCCACAATACAATAGTCCAAACATAATGTATTTCATAGAAAATGTAAACACATTGACACTCGCTATCATTTCATTCGTGAGTTAGTAAATGATGGACAAATTTCCTTACTGTTTTGTGGCTCTAAGGAGCAGTTGGCTGACATGTTCACCAAACCATTGGGAACATCTACATTTGACGATCAAAGAAAGCACTTAGGCATAGACAATGTTGAAGATGTTCTACCAGTTGAGATTAAGGTTGTGTGTTGAAGAATGTAATCTCACTGGTTAGTTAGTTAGTTAGTTGAGTAGTCACTTAGTGACCCATAGTATTTTATGTCCTATGGTATTCACCCATAGTATTGTTATGTTGTAGTCTTATATATGCTGGTGCTTAATAATGACAAGGCCATTGTAAGGAAATCAATATGCCCATTGTGTTTCTTTCCATTTCTGCTTCTCTTGTTTTCTTTAACATTATGAAATTGAGACTACAAATTATGTAAAGGTATATGAATAAGTGCTCATTATATTTGGAACTAAGTTATATTGATGATTATTAATATTTAAAATTTCTTCATCTATCTTAACTAAGTTAACTAAGTAGCCCCTTAGAATGAGCAATTCATTAAGATAGTATTAACACACAATATTTCTCTAAAAATGGCATAAAGTATCTTGGTTTAGACTTAAATTTGAATACATATGGTGTAAAATACTAGAAGCAATTATCCAAAATAGTTGACATGAGAACCAAAAGCTAGTGTAATCAATAGTTATTCCTAAGATAAAGTTTTGTCGTAGTCAAATCTATACTGGAAATAATCTTTATATACCATATCTAATAGCATTGATCCCAAAATAAAACATTAATGTAGTTAGGAACGTGTTTTAAATTTATTTTGGAAGGAAAACATAAAAATCTTATTAGTTAAATGGAGAAAAATCTTATCAATTAGTTAAATGGAGAAGACTAACCATACTAAAGTCTAAGACTCTAAAATGTCCATATTTGTTTTGCAAATCCATATAACTACTATAAATTGAAGTTCCAGATAGAAATCCTATGAAAAGACACCTAAATGAATCTATTTTTTAAGAGCCATGTGTGTAACTCTTTTCCCTTTGTTGGAAGATCTTATCCTTTGTTGGAATCCCCTAAGCTAGAGTATAGGAAATGGAAGGGAAATAAAGTTGGTTTAAACAAATTATTTAAAAAACTTAAAAGATCGTTGAAACATAAACCATGATTCTCCATTAAATTATTTAAATAACTTAAAATATCGTGGGAACATAAACCATGTTTCTCCATTATATATGTATGACATAAAAAAATAACCTTAATGTTACCTTTCCAAATCAATATTAAATGTTGTGAATACCTTAACAAACTTAACAATCGTAAATATTCAATAAATTTTGTGAATACATTAACCAGAGGTAACCGAACTTAACTATGGTAAATATTCAAAAATCTTTAGAGAAGTACGTGAATGAGCATTCAACGTAGTTGTGATATTGTTATCAGCTTCAATTACTATTAACAAAACAAAAGGGGATCTCGCACATACTAAGAGGGATCAAATCTCTTAATTTATAAACCAATGTTTATGATTTTAGTTTATCTAATTTATATTGTTATGTAATTTTAAATAATTTAAATTTAATTTAAGTCTACATGTTATTTTTAATAGAATTTTATTATTATTTTTATAAAAGACACGTATCAATTCTAAGATGAGCATAGAAGGAATTACACATCTCTCCCCTACCGAGTTATAGAATGCACCTCTTAAATGCAACAAACAAAATAATTATTTAATCATAAAGTGGGGATACAAATAACCCCTCAAATTATCGAACTATTATGATAAGCCCCCTCTTAGCCAAGCTATATGGTATTATTTTGGAAAAGAAAATCAGCATTAGGCTTGAAAGTGAAGGTAAGCGGGCTAAAGGCCAAGCGGGTTTTAGAAGGCATCACTCAACAACGGACCACCTTATTACGCTTAGGATCATTATGGAGGAGTGCCGCAATGATAAATCCAATCTCTTTTGCTGCTTTGTGGACTTTAGAAAGGCTTTCGATACGGTACCTAGAAATAACCTTTGGAATAGGTTAGAAGAGCTTAAGGTTCCTTTCGAGCTGAGAGCTGCAGCGATAAGGCTCTACGAGAATGTAATTGCCAAGTTTAAAAGCAATGAGGGTTGGTCGAAAGATATTAAGTGTAACATCGGAGTTAAGCAAGGTTGCCCCCTCTCCCCTACCCTTTTTGGCATTTACATTGATAAGTTAGAGGGTTGTTTAGAAGAAGCAGGTTGTGCTGGTACGATCTTAGCTGGAATAGTCATCATCCTTCTTCTTTATGCTGACGATATTGTCCTTATGGCAAGGTGTTCTTCTGATCTTGATAAGCAGCTTCGAATCCTCAAAGATTTATGCTCTAACATGGGTATGACTGTTAACACTGACAAAACAAAAGTTATGATTATCAAATCCAAGAATGATACATACGCTAATTTTATGTATAACAATAGCAACTTGGAGGAAGTGTCTTCTTACAAGTACCTAGGAATTGATATTCATCACAAGCTCATCTGGAACTATAGCATTAAGAAAAATA
>LPNX010010735.1:306999-331182 GCA_001517045.1 Pseudotsuga menziesii | reverse complement strand
CTAGAACATCAAAAGTATCTCTCTGTTTTGATCAGTACTAAGAAAAAAATTAACATAGCTAAGATAAGAACGAACTCGCATGAGCTCCATAGTGAAACTGGCCATTGGACAATCCCTAAAACACCATGGGTAGAAAGGATCTGCCACCTTTGTGAGAGTAAGAACATCAAAGATGAAAATCACTTCCTCTTAGAGTGCCCTGCGTACACCCACATTAGATCCCAGTTTCATAATCTTTGTTGCAATACCGACTTTCCTAGCCTTTTAGCCTGTCAAAATTATAGTAAGCTCGGGACGCTTCTTTCCAAGCTCTTTGAGCATAGAAATATAACTTTAAAGCAAACTAATTAATTCTCTTCTTTAGGTCCGATAAACCAAAGTTTGGTCTCAGGGGACGTTAACCATCATCATCATCATCAATATATGTTCAAATATTCTTATGATGTTTTTCTTTTTTTTTTAACAGAAACAGAAAATAGAGATATATTAACAGGCTGTGCACAGCCATTCATTACAACAGAGGGGAGAGATATAATGCCGGCATATCAAAGATGCTACAAAACTGACATGTCCTGATATTTTCCCATAAGACAGAGCAGAGAAGCTTTCCATAGCTACAAAAATTGCGGGTAGAGTATACCCTCACAAACTGTCTACATAGCAAAACACAAAAAAACATAACCCGACAGAATTTAAGACTTAAACCAGAACATAAGTTAAATGCCTTTCATAGCCTTGGGCTGCAGAACTGATTCTTCTTCCATGGGTTGGCCATCAGCTTCATTGTTTCCTTTAACCCTGCTTTCCTGGTTCATTGAGATGAACTTCTCAAGGTCTTCCTCGATTCGTTCGATCCTTCCTAGCAGCTCGCGCATGTTGCTCTCGAGATCATCAGTTTGGGCACCAAGATTACTGATATCGAGGGATGTGCGACTCACAGTTTCACTCATGCTTTTTATGTCCTTTGCCATCTCTTTATTATCCATCACTCCTATGGCTGTCATCTCATGCAGCCTCCTCAGATTTTCTTTATGTCCATAATCCCAGCATTGTCCCCGTAGTGAGCCATCTCTTGAACTTCAGCCGAAATTGCTATGCGGGAGAGCTGAAAGTGCAAGGGATAGTCTGAGCTGTTCTGGTTCTCACCACAGCACTCTGAAGAAACTCTCCAAAGTTCAACAATTTCCTGTTGCAGCGCCGAAACACTGATACTATCTGAACAATATAACGTTCCCAGGGCGTCTTTCTGCCAGCCAGAGCAAAGGCAACCTAAGACCCAGTTCAGCCTGTCTTCTTGAAAGGGAGAAGTATTAACGAGGCTAGCAGTGCCCCAATAAGTTGTAGGATACCAACAGTTACATAAGGAGAAGGCATTCAATGCAATTCGCTCTTTAACAAAAGCCCGAATTAGGGGGAGCTCCTGCCAAGGAATTCCCAGCAGTCTCCCACCCCCTACTCCAGCTACCACATTCAATAGAAAATTCACAGAGCCGGGAGAGCCGTGACTCAATTCCAGAAAATTGCTATGGAGCGAAACAATACAGGGGAGCAACATAATGAAAGATATGAAGAGCCTTCGATCGTGCGAGGTAGAATGGCCATAAATTGGCAGCCTGTGGAGCTTTAAATCCTCATTAACCGAGAGGGAACGGTCTATCCACGCGGCCTGCGAAGGGGGACAAGCAGGACTTGTCAATGAAAGCAAAGAGCCGCCGGGAAGAGGGATGAGGTGACGGCCAGCTGGATGATGGGTGAGGTGAAAGGAAAGGCGGTCGGGGAAGGGGATAGGGAGAAGGAAGGGGGGGAGAGGGAAAAGTGGCTAGGGAGGGGGAGGGGGTGGAAAACCAAGGGGAGAAAGGAGAAAAAACCAAAAAGAAACCAGTTAAAAACTTCGAGAGAATAGAACTCCTCTTTAGAGTGATGCATGAGGAAACATGAAATACTAACACTTCTCATCAAGGAATGAATTTTAGAAAAGGAGGATTACCATCCTGGCTGTATAGGCCTTGAGAAAGACTAGCACCTATGTTAGCCATGATGTCTGCTTCCTTGTTATTATGACGAAGGATGTGATAAACCTCGAAGGACTGAGGCAGACGGAGCTTAGATTTTTTATATAGTCGACAGCATTTAATATCTCCGGAAGGATACCCATTGATCATCTTGTAGATGACATGTCTGGAGTCCCCAAACAGCAGGACCTTCCGGAGATTTTTGTCTTGAATGAGTTGGAGTCCTTGGAGAAGAGCCATCCATTCAGCTTCGTTGTTGGTTCTAGAGCCGAGCCCCCAGGCAAATCTATGTTCCACTTGTCCTCCGGGATCCAACAAGATCCCCCCGCGCCTGCCACCCCTCTTATGATGTTTTTCTTGCACATCACATGGGTATCAATTTATAACACCTGCTCTTGGGAATTTTTCATAGAGCCTCCATTCATAATTAATCCATGGTTTTATGAAACATATGATTTTTATTCTTATTTTATGCTTATTAAATTTCTATTTATTATGGATTGGCCATAAACACTACTCATTGGGATGAACACAAATAAATGTTTTTTATTTTTTAATATATTTAAAAATTTAACATAAACATTTATTTTTTAATATATTTAAAAATTCAAAATAAATATTTGAGTCTAGGCTTCACTAATCAAAATCTTATCTTTAATAATATTATTTTTCTAAGTTAAAAAACTAAAAATCTCCTTATCCAAATCCTCCAAATTAAAAAACTAAAGATCTCCTTGTGCAAATCCACCTTCAAACATGTTTCCAAAAAAGCAATGCCAATCAAATAATTAGGTGTTAATTAGGCTAAAACAGTTTTTCAATCACAAAAAGGCATGGTAATTTTGACATAACATGGAGGTAGTGGAAGGATTCAAATCGTTTAAAAATGTTGTTTTGTTTTTATCATGGATGTGATATTTGGAAATTGATTATAGTATAAATGATATTACACATCAGATAAAGTCAAGATGTTAATGCTAAATGCTTTAGTTTTTTTTCAATTATTTTATGATTGTTTTTAGGAAGATGATTTTATGACTTTTTATTACCAAAAGTAATGTTGCTTATTTTTATTTGAAATAAAATTAAAAAAATATATAATTAATAAAAAATAAACATTAAACTAATTAAATTAAAGTAATTTAAAAGTGTTTAAAAATTAATGTGAATAATCATCTTAAATTTATATTTACATATTTACATTTTAATTTTAACAAATATTTTAGAAATAAAAGAATTTTTACTTGTATTTTTTTCACACAACTAGTTAATCAAAAGACCACAAGTTAAGTGTCATAAATAAATTATCTATTACATCTTTTCTATGCACAGTTATAATTATCTATTATGTTATCAGTCTCCTTTTAGTTAAATGGTTTTCTACCACCAAGCATGCTATCTATGCATTAGCTAAAAATTATCCATTAGCTATCATTTATTCATGCATTCAATATGGACAGCACACTTGTGGGATCTTCATACAATGTACTAAAAACATAGATAGTAATCCAACCCAAATTCTAAAATATAAACATCTATCTAAATATAATCAATATTTATTTAATAACAAATTCACCTAAACCTGTAAAATAAAATTATAAAACTGTTTTAAATTGACAGACTATTTAATATATATCATATATCATATTAAAATATTTGATAATCTATTTTTATGTTGTGAATTGTTCACACCGCGCTTACCTAACATATAACCAACCGGAATCCAAAGATATACAATATAGTAATAGCTTGTGACATTGATAATCACCATAAAAGATACATAGCACAAAAGGTATGACATGGATACCATCATAGCTCACCGACCGACTAGGTTTCAGAGACAATAGTTTAGTATCACATGAACCTAACCAAGCAAGCTGCAGAAGAAACACCAATATCACATGAACCTAGGGACTTGCTCCTTTGGCCACAATATCTTACCTGTTTATTCATTTATTCAATAGCTTATACTTTGTTTTATGCATTTAGAGCAAATATCAATCACTGATAATTCAAATTGCTTTGCACTGCTTGTGTGTCAAGAAAATATTCTGCATGCTTGTTTTTCCATTTACTTACACACTTTAGCAAAAATCGATCAGTGATTTATCTCAAATTTCTTTACATTACTGGTGTGTTAAGAAAATCTGCTGATTTATCTCAAATTGCTTTACATTGCTTGTGTGAGAAGAAAATTTGTTGTAAATGGGCTAGAAGTTAAGAAGACAACATATTTGTAAACAACAACAAGATATTAGAAGTTAACATATTTGTAAACAACTATATATATATAAAGTGGTTTATTATGGAAGTCCAATTTTACAGCAAAACTACGTTCACGTTCATAACGAAAATATCTTAGCTTAATATTTCATTACATGCAAGGGCTCCCAAAGAGTAAATGTCCCAGGCTAGATTGAAACCCACCCAATAACCAAATCTCCCAACCACTCTAGTGACCCCAAATGGAAATATATATATATTACTCAGGGCTTCAAGTTTTGTCACTGCAAACTTGGAAAGAAAACGTAGTAAATGGACTGTGAGGAGGAATAGTGAAATGAGCATTGCATTCCACCACAAACTTAAAACGCTGCTTTACCCATTTCATGAGCTTCACTATCGTTCTTCCATGGATTCTGATCTGCACTCTCATAACTCTCTCTCCCACTTCCTGCTGCAGCCTCTCCCACGTGGAGGCATCCAATGGAATCAACTCATTGGACCCAAAAACAGCCCTTATGGTGCTCGTCTCAAGGCTCTCTTGATAAAATGGCTCTACAACATACTCTTCCCCGACTTGCACACCCTCCGACATAAGGGCACCAACGTGAATATATTCATAGAATATCGCCCGGTATTTGATAGGATTATACGCAAGGATTTTGACTTCCATGTTTGTCTTGAGGCAGGCAGCTGCCCCATCACAGTCGCTGGCTCTTGAAGCGTCCAGTTCTTTGATGTGGATCTCTTTGAGTCCCCACCGGGGAGCTTCTGGATGGAGGGTTATCAACAGGATCAGTAGTGTTAGGCTTATACTCAAAACCATGAATACCATCAACGTGAGAATCCAGAATAGGGTTCTGTTCACCCGACTGTGTATAAATATTCGATGACCAGAAATACTATCCAAGCAATATAAACACCTCCTCATCTTCATCTTCATGTTCTTGCAGTCCAACCCTAAAAATTAGGATGAAAAAAGCAAGACATATATACATAGATGATATATTTTTCAACTGAATATATGCATAGATATATATAAGAAATGGCATACAGAGTTGGTAGCTGAGAGTAGTTGTGCTTCGGCCCTACATGTACGAAGACTAGTGCTAAACCCATTAGCGCGTTTGCAGGGCGCAATCCAATCAAGAAAACCATTGCTGGGATGGCATTGGAAATAATAATAAGAAATATAGTAGTGATGATATTGCAGAGGACTGTACATCGCATTCAGATATTAACTAAATTAAGAAACCACTTTCACGCCTTTAGAAAGCACTGATAGCTGACAACATTCAGTATTCTATGTGTTTCTTAAGTTTCCTCTGTTATATTATATTTTATACTTATAGTGCTGTGTTTCTGTGCTTCCCTCTGGAAAAACCTTTATGTCCTTTCGCATAAGGTGGGGGCAGCTATATGTTTGTCAAAATGATAATAATAAAATGGAATATCAGAGAGAACATCTTAACTTTGGCGCAATTTGAGACGAAAGGTTTTATGATATTTAAATGTCTCTGAGAGTGTCATGGATCCACTCTAGTTTTATACGAAGTACATGTTTAATATTTAAATTTATAGTTATAATATTAATATTAATATTAATATTAATGAGCAACTGCCCCAAAAGGTGTAATAATACTGGATAGGTTATAGGTTATTTTATTGAAGGGTGAAAATGGTGAAAAAGGGAACTAAAATCCAATTATGAAGTCCATGTTTAATATTTTATATTTAAAATTATAATATAATATTAATTAGCCACTACTCCCAAAAGGTCCAATAATACTCGATAGGTTATTTTGTTGAAGGGTGAAAATGGTGAAAAAAGGAAACTAAACTCCAATTGGGGTTGGGGTGAAAACACCCTAAAAAAAATTGTATAGACTAAAGTTTGCCCATGTTGTAGGCCTAGCTTTGAAGCAAGTTCTTTTCAAAACTGAATGAGGCACCATTTTTTTTTTAGATTTGTTAGATTACATCCATTCCTTAACTGCATACTCATAAAAATATATATATAAAGCATTGTGTTTTAAAGGATATCAACCAAGAAAATTTCATGAACCATTTCATTATATGCCCAACTCCTAAGAAAAGAACCACATGTGATCAATTGGAATGGAATCTACTCACATTCTTGAAAATGTTGGGTAATGACAATTTAGTTTTCTTATAGTGAAGTGGATCATGGTTGTTTCTTATTTGTTACAAATATGAAGTTTCTTTCATCTTATTTTCTAATTGCTACATAAAATTGGTGGTTGTGTCTTGGTAATACATAGGGTTGAGTGTTATTGTAACATACCCCCATATAAATGATAAGAGAGTAAAAACCTATCTTACATGAGTTCATAAATATACTCTAATTTGCATCAATGTAAAGAAAAAGGAAAATGACATCATACCATATCATTCAACTCAAATGCAATTACAATATATTAGTCAATACATCCCTAAAAATTATTGGCAATTATTTCCAACAAGATGAGTCTGAAGCAATATTTTATCGCTAAAGTGTTCATGTAACTTTGGCATTAGCTTGATGGCCTTCCTTGAGCATTCCATAAGTGGCAATGGGTTTGTCAATTTGTTTCATTGTGGTTACAAGCCCATTTATGGTGATAGGAAGAGGGTTTCTGTTGAAATATTGTAACTTCAAAGGACATTCTAAATGTATTTTACTGATGTATCTCAAGGGAGATGTTCTATTCCTCCGTCGGGATGTTATTATTGTAATTGGTCATCATAGAGTCATGAGGTAACGCCTCCATTGTAAGTCGGGTCAATAGTACCCTAATGAATATAATATAATATTGTTTTGAGTATTCCTAGGTGAAGGAGACCTTGTTAGTTTAATGGGGCCGACTTGTTAGGGTAAAAATCAAAGTGACTTAAAGTGTATAAATAGAGGATATGTGCCCCACATTACAACACATAGACACACACTTGTGTAGTGCATAGGAGAGAGAGAGAGAGAGATGCCTACAAGGAGGAGAATACCTATTTTTGGGGTTTTATCTTATACATCTATATAGAGGAAGTTTTGTTGAGTTTTCTTCCCTTTGAGGGTTTCCCAGAATAAATATTGTGTCTATCTTGTGATTTTGCATTTGCTACTATTCTGAATTTGGATTAAACACTAATGATATCTAGCTAAGCATATGAAATATTAACATGGTATCAAAGCTAGCCTGAATAGAATAACTTTCACAAGGTGAAACAATCTCTCCTCTCCCTCTAGAAGAAATTAGGGTTTCTGCAAAGTTTGGAATTTTGAAGATCTGCTTACATAGAAAGTTGTGCCTCCTTAGAGCACATATATTGATCCCTCGATCAAAGTTTTTGACTGGGTGAATCTCTGTGAAATACAAAACCTAGTTTTGCCCTGAACCAAAAAACTGCAAAAAACCAGAATCAGAAACCTGTAGAAATTGCAACCTCGCAAGCAAGTTTTGAAGGGTGAAGATTTGGGATCTCCAAAAACCAATTGGACCAACCAACTCACCTCAATCAAGTGCATCTCCTGGTAAGGTCAACTTTTCATTTTAGAAATTTCATTTTTTTGTGACCTCCTAGATAAGATGGCCCCAAGCACTAAGCTTGAGGACAAGCTAGAAGGAATAGAAAACATTCTAGCATGGAAATATAGGATTGGTCTCATTCTTAAAGAGAATGACCTTGAGAATTACATCAAGGATGAAGTTGTAGAACCGAAAGAAGATGAAGCTAAGGAGAAGCATCATAAAGACCTAATCAAGGCAATGGGGATCATTGTTGATTCTATCAAAGATCACTTGATCCCTCAAGTGTCATCTAAGAAGAAACCAGAGAAAATGTATGATGCACTTTCCAGAATGTATGAGGGAAAGAGCATCAACATGAAGATGAATTTGAGAGCTCAACTAAGGGTACCGATATGAGTAAAGGATAATCAATTCAAGATTAATTCCTAAGGGTCTCCCATTTCAGGGAACAAGTGCCATTGGAGACACCCTTGATGAAGATGAACTAGTTATGATTATTCTCAATGGTCTCACAAGACCTTGGGATTCATTCATATAGAATCTGTATGCCAAAAAAGATATAGTGAAGTTTGACATTGTATGGGAAGATTACATCCAAGAAGAAGCTAGAGTAGCTAACAGAGAAGCTCTACTTAGAGAAGATGATCAAGCTCTATCCATCCATACTAAAATAAGAAAAAAATCAAACTTCAAGAAGGATAGTCAAAAGGAGCATAGACCTCTAAAGAAGTTTCAAAAGAAAAGACAAAACAATCAGAAGAAAGACTACTCAAAATATCAATGCTATAACTGTCATAAGATAGGACACCTTGCCAAAGAGTGTCCATAAAAAAAGAACAACAACAAAATACATCATGCTCATCTAGCTGAAGATGAGGATGAAGAAGAAGAATAAGAAAGACCTCGAAAGAGACTGACAAATGAAGAATATGTACTATTCTCTGCACTCTCTGGGTCTATAACACCTGGAGAAGATACATGCCTTATTGATAGTGGCGCTTCAAAGCACATGACAGTGAAGAAGCAAACTATGTCAAGACTTGAAGAAAATAAATCTCCTAAGAAATTATCATTAGGAGATGACTATTAATATCCCATCGAAAGTATTGGTGAATCGAGCTCCAATCTTGACTTTGGAACTTCCATGAAGATGAAGGAAGTACTATATGTACGAGGTTTGAAAAAGAACCTACTTTCCATCTCAACACTAGGTAAGAAAGGATATAGAGTTGCTTTTATAGATGGGCAAGTACTCATGTGGACCAAAGGAAAGACACTTGAAGATACTGTGGTCATTGGTGAAGAAGAAGTGTGGCGTACCCATACCCCATTATCATACGGAATTAAAAATTTCATCGAGAAACTTTACTGTTCATCGAAACACAAGGCATGGCCGCAAACCACTTCTCGACATTTCCAACACTGCCACGCTCCCTCCCATCTTCCATTGGTTAGTTCGACGATTTGCAAGGAAATATCTCAGAGGAGATTGGACGGCGGAGAGAAATAGTGACGCAAATCAACAATAAAAAACGGTCTCGCATATGGAATCAAATCAACGGCTAAGAATCATTCCGCAAAAATCGACGGCCGCGAAAAACTTGAGCTGTGGGATCAGGAAATATGGAAATTGTGATACCGCGATCCTGCATTCTGCATTCTCTCATCCCGCATGCGGAAATGACTGTTGCAAAAATAGAAATCTATGGAGCCGCATTCCGCATCTTGCATATTGCGGAAAGGCGCGTTGTGAAACGAAAACTGCAGAAAGTTGTAATCCACAAAAAGACATATCCGCATCCCACATACCACAAATTGTGGAAAGGGAATTGCGGAGGTCTGAATCTTCCAAAGGATGTCTTCCACATTCCACATCCCGCATGCAGAATAAATCATTGCGGAAGAAGGTTTCTACTCAAAATTTTGACCTGCTAATCGAAGTCTTTCAATAGACTTGGCCATCCAAGCCAACATCAACCTGGAATTCTAACCCTGTAACTTAGTTTAACAATGCATTGAAGGAACCACACACAGATGCCTATAATTGCAGTTATTCAAAGGAATAATTCATCAATTCACATAGCCAACATGTTCATCATATTCCATCAAGCAATTACAATGCAAGAAATACAATTGCAGAGATTAACATAGACAAGAACACTTATCTTTGGAAGAACTTGTCCCACAACCAGCTATGTCGCTGCAACCTTCCACCCAACCATATTCCAGTGTGCTCATCAATATCTCAGCAACATTGCCACCCTCGAGTTGGGCATGATTTCCTCAAGGAATAAGGGAACACTAGCAGACTCATACATAGCCAAGGGTGCAGCAAAATTCAGCCAAGCCAACACAGTTGGGTTTATCAGGATGCAAGGGAAAACAAGCCAATAGATGGGTTTCATAGGCTACTAATCCAATCCATATCACAGTTAGGTTTCACAGACTATTCACTATCAATCCTATCATTCACCTTAAGGACTAGTCAAGGCAACATATGGGTTTATCAGACTGTACACAGTCAAGCCATCTCACTGCTGGGTTTATCAGGCTACCTAGCCAAGCTAGCATTCACAGTTGGGTTTATCAGACTGTCCAACCAAGGTTACTCACAAGGTGAAACTCAACAAGACACAACCAAGCCAACATATGGGTTTATCAGGCTACCAACCAAGCCATCTTTCCAGTTGGGTTTATCAGGCTTCTAAGGTAATGGGAAGGAAGAACTCCTAAGCTAGTGAGCTCATCTACAGAGCTAAGAACACTATCACAAGACCTATCTCGCCTGGCTTCCCCACTTCCTACACACCCAACACAAGGAAGTGTCCCTTTCTCTGCTCCACAGTCCCTTAGGCTACACCTTCCCTTCTAGTGCTCTTCAGGATGTGCATAGCAGGTTCACCAACCACTCTTATCTTATTGTGAGGTTCCACACTAGGTTTATCAAGCACATTATATGTCTCTCCCACTCCTAAGTCTTGTACATAGTTCAAACCAAAACTAGGGTGCACAACACAACAACCACAGGGAGACTCAACAATGTAGGCTTTTACTATGGTACATGACTAACAGGGTCTCATACACTCTATATTTCAATATAACGCTGCAACACAACAACCACAGTCTCGCCAAGGGAAAAAAACTTGCTGAACGCGAAGGATACACCCTGAAAAAACTCAGTTGCCGATGGGTTCCCCGTGAAATGAAGAATAATGATGGATGGGCAAGACCTCCCCCACTGACCAAAAACATGAGAGTAGAAAATGAAAGCATGAACGCATGAGGAAAATGACATATGATTCTGGGTGTTTCTTGCCTATGCAGTCAAAAAAGACATTCAAAACTAGGTGCTCTGCCCAATTTGTATTCCCCATACTCTTCCCCTTCCATGCAATAACTACCTCAACCACATTCTGGTAGAAATAAAGGGTTGGGAAGAAAAACAAGAAAAAGGTAGTTGATATTTTTGATGGGTTTTCCCCATGACACATGGCTTTTCCCAAGCTGGCTCAAGGTTAACATTCCCTCCCCCTTATCCTTAGGAAAATCATGCCCCCATCTCATTTTTGTTGCATTGACATAGTTGGTTGTGGGTTTTTAATTAATTTGCATATTTACATGATGTTTACAAGTGTGCTTGACTTAGCACATAAACCATAGGCATCAACCATGATAGCCTATATACCAACATTAATCAATGGCATGGCCTTGGACTTGAGCTCCTTGTCATGATTCCATATAATATTTACATCATATACATTAATGAAAACGAGGTCAAAACCGGGGTGTTACATTCCCCTCCCCATTCAATAGCATTGTCCTCAGTGCTTTACAAAATTGAAAAAAAATGCTACACTGGTACCGCCCTCAGTGTTCAGCAGATTCGAACAAAAATGGATGTGCCAATTGTATGGCATCCTTCAGCTCCCATGTAGCCTCTTTAGGACCGTAGTTCTCCCATTACACCTTTACCCGTCCTATGGCTCGGTTCCAAAGCATTGTAACCTTCTTGTTGAGGATGTGCATTGGCTCGATTCAGAACTATCCCTCGGGTTCTACCTGAATTACATCCCAATTTATCACATGGTTAGGGTCATGCATATATTTCTTAAGCAAAGAAACATGAAAAACATTATGAGCCCTAGTGCTAGCAGAAAATGCAAGTCTATATGCAACTGGACCTATTCTTTCGAGCACTTCAAATGGCCCATAATATCTAGGTGACATCTTGGCACAACTTTCAAGCTTCAAGGAACTCTTCCTTGCCCTCACTCTAAGGTCAACATGATCCCCAATAATGAACTCTCTTTTCACCCTATGCTTATCAGCATAGCTTTTCTGTTTGTTCTGGGTTGCTTTTAGATTCTTCCTGATCTTTACCGCCTCCTACTCCATCTCCTTGAGCAATTATGGACCAATCACAACCCTATTCACTGGATTATCCCAAGTCATTGGTGTCCGACACCTCCTTCCATACAAATCTTCATATGGACTCATCCCCAAGGATGCTTGCTATCCATTGTTATAAGCAAATTCTACCAAGTGTAAATAATCTTCCCACTTGGTTGGTGTGTCCATCACGTACATGCAAAGCATGTCTTCAAGAAATTTGTTAACTGTCTCTATCTGACCATTAGTATGAGGGTGGTAGGAAATGGTGAAGTTCAACTTTGTACCCAAATCTGCAAACAATCCCTTCCAAAAATTAGAAGTGAACTTGACATCTCTGTCAGAGACTATTGCCTTAGGAAATCCATGCAATTTGAAAATATCCTTCATGAATATTTTTGCAATGTCATCAGTCTTATGCATAGAAATAACCGGTATAAAATGTGCTGCCTTGTCAAATTGTCCACCACAACCATGATGGAATCATGTTGTCTCCAAGTCATTGCCAATCCTGTCATAAAATCCATGAAACTAACTTCCCATTTCCATTCCAGAACTGGAAAAGGTTGCAACAAACTTGCTGGATGTTGATGCTCAACCTTCACCTGCTGACATTTCATGCATCTTGAAATATATTCATCCATATACTTTTTCATTCCTGGCCAAAAGTACTGCTTTCTATATGTAGCAATTGTCTTCTGATACCCTGGGTGACCAGAATATGGAGCCTAATGGATCTCATCCATAACATCTCTCCTCAAATATGCTAAATTTAGAATATAAATTCTGTTCTTATAGGTAAGAAGTCCATCTTCTTCCAATTTATATCGCTCATACCTCTTCTCAAGACCTTGCTACTGCAATTTGTCTTTTATTTGCTCATACAATTCATCTCCAGCAGTATGATTAACAACATGCTGTCTCAAATATGATTGGCAAATACTAAGAGATGCCACATGCATTTCCTGCACCTTCCTATTGAGTGCATCAACTACCTTATTCTCTTTTTCCTTTATGTTCTTGATTTCAAAATCAAACTCACATAAAAACTCTAGCCATCTAGCTTTCCTAGCATTTAGAGTAGGATAATCAAACAAATACTTCAGACCACAATGGTGTTTCCTTAGCTCGAATCTTTTTCCCATCAAGTAATGCCTCCACATATTAAGAGCATGTACTCTGGCTGCAATTTATAAATCATGAGTAGCATAGTTCATCTCATGTTACTTCAACTGTCTTGACTCATAACATATCACATGGTTGTCTTGCATAAGGACTCCTCCCAGCCCTTAACCACACGCATCAGTACAAACCAAAAATTCCTTCTTTATGTCTACAACTTTCAAGACTGGTGAACTTGTGAGAAGATTCTTCAACTGCTGGAAGCTTTCTTGACACCTCACTATCCATTCAAACTTTATTCCCTTCTTTTGCAAAGAAGTAATGGCATGTGCAAACTTGGAGAATCCTTCAATGAATCTCCAATAGTATCCTGATAGTCCCATAAAAGATCTTACATCTATCACATTTCTTAGACTAGGATAATTCATAATGGCTTCAATCTTGTCAAGGTCCACAGATATACCCTCTTCCTAGATAATGTGACTCAAGTACCAAATTCTATCTTTATAGAAGTCACACTTGCTCAACTTCACGTACAACTGATGCTCCTTGAGAAATTGTAATGTCAATCTCAAATGCTCTTCATGCTCTTCCTCATTCTTAGAATAAACAAGAATGTCATCAAAGAAAACAAGAACAAACTTGTCCAAATACTTGCTGAAGACACTATTCATAAGGCACATAAACATAGTTGGTGCATTTGTGAGACCAAATGATACCACTACAAACTCGTAATGCCTATACCTTGTCCTGAAGGCTGTCTTGTGAATGTCTTCATCCTTGATTCTTACCTGATGGTAACTAGACCTCAAGTCAATCTTGGAAAATACCTTTTCTCCTCTCATTTGATCATCAATCCTAGGAAAAGAATATTTGTTCTTCACAATGACTTTGTTTAGCTGTATGTAATCAATACACAACCCAAGTGTACCATCTTTCTTCTTCACAAATAGAACTGGTGCTCCCCAAGGAGACACTCTCGGCTTGATATACTTTTTCTCCAACAACTCTTGCAACTGCAGCTTCAGCTCTAACATTTCTGGCGTACTCATTCTGTAGGGTGTCTTGGATACGGGCGCTTCTCCTGGCACAAAGTTCAACTGTGAAATCAATGTCCCTCTTTGGAGGAAGCCCTGGAATCTCATCAAGAAAAACCTTCCTGAATTCCTGCAACACATGAAAGTCCTCCAACCTAGGAGTTTCATTCTCTGTTGCCTCCACAATATGAGCTGCATATAATTGGCAACCCTTCCTACAACATTTCTTCTACTGCATTGTCGAAATCTGCCTCATAGAAATTACCTTTGGAATACCTCTTACAACTCTTGGGTTCCCTTCTTCATCCACGCATTCAAAGTCTTATGGTAATAGTCAAGCTTTACCCTATGAGCTTCTAACCAATCCATTCCAATGAGAACATCATAGGAACCAAGGGGTAGAACATTCAGGTCTACACAAGTAACCCATCCATTCATCACCAATGGAATTTTTTCTACCACTTCACTAACCTTTCTCTTAGTTCTAGTGGTTAGCTGAAATAACCATGATTTTCTAGGCTTTTCTTTCTTAAAAGCAAAAATATCCACTATTCTAGGAGTAATGTAACTGTGAGTAGAACTGGGGTCAATCAAAATAGAAACATATTGCTCAACAATATTACCTACAACTTCAACCACAGTCGACCAATGATCTACCTAGTGATCCTCCAGCACTGTGTAAATCCTAGGGACAACCTTTGCTACTTGACCCACTGTTTATGCCTCTTGAATGTTGTAAGCTGGCCTTACATTCTCATTCTCAAGTGGGCAATTCTTGTGCATGTGGGGTCCTCTACATCTCCAACATTGGAGTGGCTCTCTGACCTATTGAGGATCTATGGGATTTTCTACCACCACTCTGGTTGGCTGCTTCTCAGCTTGGGGTGGTTGCTTCTGATGATTCCTGAAGTTAGAAGGTTTGAAACCTTTCGTCCTTTGGTCAGACTTCTCATTGTTTTTGTCCTTCCAGGTCTTATGATAGTCAAGTTTTCCTTTGCTTTGCTCGTAGCAATACTTATCTTTCCTTACTGCTTCTTCAAGAGTTCTAGGTTCATAAAACTCAATTCTATCTTTGTAAGACTGAGGAAATCCACTAAGGAAATGCCGGATTTTCACCTTCTCATCCGTGATATACCTCAACAAATCCAAGAACTTGTTTTCATACTCTTTCATGGTATGTTGTCCCAGTCTCAGCTCATGGAATTCTTTGATCTTATCATCATAGTACCTATCAGAGAGGTATTTATGCTTAAAATATTTCTGGAACTGTTTCCACATAATCTTTCTTTCATTAATCTTCTTCACTTACCTGAAGTGTTTCCACCATATGGATGCTCTTCTAGTCAAATTGAATATGGCTACTCAGATTAGTGGAATTTTGAGGTCTAAAATGGGCCTCCAAACAAAAAAAGTACTATCAAAATCAACTTTAAAAGAACCAATCACATTCCAGAGAATGACATCATCTATTATAGTTGAGGTGGCATTGCTTGAGTCAAAGGTACCTACTTGTCAATTTCTAAATGGTGGATGTAAACCCATAGTTTACTATACTCATAATGGAAAAAATAGACCTAAATTACTTTTGAATATAATATTTATATGCTTAGTACTTTTAAGTACTTATAAAATAAAATACTTTAAAATAATTTCATATATAATAAATATTTTAATGTAAAACCTATTATTAAAATCAAAATTAAAACTTAAAGTCAAAATTCTATGACTTGCGTACTTCATGTAATGAATATGTAGTACTTAATATTATTATTATATAATAATAAAAATACTACAATTAATTCAAACTTCATTTCATGATTCAAATTTCCATTTATACGTGAGGACTCCGTATGATGAATAGGTGGTAGCACTAAATTTATATAAAATATTAAATAAGTTATGAGGAGTTATAAAATATTATTATGTGTATGTATTTTTATATATATATTTTGGTTATAAAAGAATAGAATATAATATTGTTATAAATAAATAATTTATTAATTTATATATTTATGATAAATAAATGTTGATATAAATTTAAAGTTTAAATTTTAAATGTGTATAGATTTAACTTTTAGTTAATCTAAACTAAATAATATTAACTATATTTAATTGTATTTAATAATTTTTTTTAATTTTAATTTATAATTACAAATATAAGTTTAAAATTATTTAATAAATATTAGTTAAATTGGGTTTATATATATATAAACTTTAACTTAAATTTATAATTCATAATTATATTTTAGTTTATTTTATTTATTATTACTTTCTTTTAGCACATCTATGTACAAAAGTACTTATATTTCTAGTCATATAAAAGATATTTTTTTCTTATTTTATTTTTAGACATCTTTTCAATTTAACTCAACCATAGTTACATAAATTGAAGTGCAAGAGGTGAGTTGTAGATAAACCTTCCCCACAAAATGACTAACTCATATTATTTTATTATATCTCTTATGAGGCCCATTTTAGACCTCAAAATTCCCCTAATCAAGTCTTCATATTTTTTGAATAGTCTTGGATTTGAAAATATTTTCTCATCCCAAGAAGCCCAAGCTTCAGCTTCTTGTCCATTCTTTATCTAGCCATTGAAAACAAGAGGCCTTGCCTTCTTAAACTCATCATGTGAATGGTTCCGATAACGCCTCTTCCTCTCATTCTCGCGAGAAGAGGAACTTGAATCGCTAGTGGATCCTCCAGAGTCAGATGACTCACTGTGAGATCTCTTTCTCCTTCTAGCAGTGCTCTTACTGCCCTCTAGCCTCAATGTCCAGTCCCCAGAGTTCACCTGCCTCTGAATATCTGTCAGAATTTGCAGGATGGCTGCAATTAGCTGATTCTGATCCTCATGAGCCTTAACTAACCTTTCATTGTCTGCCCTGTAGCTTTGCATCTCCATCCTGAGGCTTCTCATGGTGCTGCAAAATCTGGGGGAGTATCTTGAAACCTCCTCCCATTAGATTATGTTTCAATATTTCCAGCTCAGACATTCCCCCCCATAGCATCTTCCCCGTGCTCATAAGAATCCTGTGTATCATTCATGTCGTAGGTTCTCATGGCTGAGCCAACAACCCACTCTTCCAAAATGCACTATGACTCTGCAAAATGTGTTATAAAACACCATTTTTTAGATAGAGTAATTCAAAATTAAAACCATTTACTTACTGTCATCTGGCCTATCTAGGCCCCATACTGTAACTAATAGCTCTGTTAACTTGTTCAACTCACCCCTTTTAGGCCCGACACTACAACCCACAGCACTGATACCACACTGTAGTGCTGTCATCATTCTGTAGATACCACTCTGTAGCATACTACAATGCTGGTGCCAGAGGATGTTCTTACCCTTTTAGCAACTGATTATGTCCCATCCAGGCCCAATGCTATAACTCACAGCTCTGAAACCACTCTGTAGTGTACTACAGTGTTTGTATCAAAGGGTATGCTTACCTCTTGCAATTTCCATTCTGGCCCATTTAGGTCCCATGCTGCAACTAACAGCTATGATAACACTTTGTGGCATACTCGTACCCAATTATCATGCATAATTAAAAATTTCATCGAGAACCTTTACTGTTCATCAAAACATAGGGCATGGCCGCAAACCACTTCTAGACATTTCCAACACTGCCACACTCCCTCCCGTCTTCCATTGGTCAGTTCGACGATCTGCAAGGAAATATCTCAAAGGAGTTTGGAAGACGGAGAGAAATAGCGACGGAAATCAATGATCACAAATAGTCCCACATCTGGAATCAAATCAATGGCTAAGAATTGTTTCGCAAAAATTGACGACACGAAAAACTTGAGTTGTGGGATCGGGAAATATGGAAATCATGATACCACGATCCTGCATCCTGCATCCCACATTCCACATTCACACACCTTTCATGCGTAAATAACCATTACCGAAATCGCAATCTACAGAGCCGCATTCCACGTCTCGCATCCCACATCCCGCATATTGCGGAAATGGAATTGCAGAAAGGAGATCGCGGAGGTCTGAATCTACCAAAGGATGTCTTCTGCATTCCACATCCTGCCTGCGGAAGAAGGTTTCTACTCAAAAATTTGACTTGCTAATCGAAGTCTTTCAATAGAATTATCCATCCAGGCCAACATCAATCCGACATTCTAACCCTATAACTTAGTTTAACAATGCATCGAAGGAACCACACATAGATGCCTATAATTGCAGTTATTCAAAGGAACAATTCATCAATTCACACAACCAACATGTTCATCATATTCCATCAATCAATTACAATGCAAGAAATACAATTGCAGAGATTAACATCGACAATAACACTTATCTTGAGAATAACTTGTCCCACAACCAGCTACGTCGCTGTAACGTTCCACCCAACCATAGGCCAGTGCGCTCATCAATCTCTCTGTAACACTTCCACCCCCGAGATGGGCATGATTTCCTCAAGGAATAAGGGAACACTAGTAGAGTCATACATAGCTAAGGGTACAACAAAAATCAGCCAAGCCAACACAGTTCAGTTTATCAGGCTACAAGGGAAAACAAGCCAATAGATAGGTTTCACAGGATACTCAGCCAAGCCATCTCATAGTTGGGTTTCATAGACTGTTCACAGTCAAGCCAATCATTCACCTTAAGGACCAGTAAACCCAACATATGGGTTTATCAGACTGTACACATCCAAGCCATCTCACTACTGGGTTTATCAGGCTACCTAGCCAAGCCAACATTCACAGTTGGGTTTATCATACTTTCCAACCAAGATTACTCACAAGGTCAAACTCATCAAGACACAGCCAAGCCAACAGATGGGTTTATTAGGCTACCAGCTAAGCCATCTTTCCAGTTGGCTTTATCAGGCTTCTAAGGTAATGGGAAGGAAGAACTACTAAGCTAGTGATCTCGTTTACAGAGCTAAGAACACCGTCACAAGACCTAGCTAGCTTGGCTTCCCCACTGCCTACACACCCAACACAAGGAAGCGTCCCTCTCTCTCCTCCACAGTCCCTCAGGCTACACCTTCCCTTCCAGTTCTCTTCAGGATGTGCATAGCAGGTTCACTAGCCACTCTTATCGTATTGTGAGGTTCCACACTAGGTTTATCAAGCACATTCTATGTCTCTCCCACTCCTAAGTCTTGTACATAGTTCAGACCAAAACCAGGGTGCACAACACAAAAACCATAGGGAGACTCAGCAACATAGGATTTCACTCTGGTAAATGAGTAATAGGGTCTCATACACTCTGTAGTTCAAGATAACACTGCGACATAGCAACCACAGTCTCACCAAGGGAAAAACACTTTCTGAAGGTGAAGGATACACCTCAGAAGAACTCAACTGCTGATGGGCTCCCCACGAAATGAAGAATAATTATGGATGAGCAAGACCTACCCCACTCACCAAAAACGTGAGAGAGTAAAAAACTAAAGTGTGAACGCATGAGGAAAATGACATACATTTTTGGGTGTTTCTTTCCCATGTAGTCAAAACATGACATTCAAAACTGGGTTCTTTTCCTAGTTTGAACTCCCCATACTCTTCCCCTTCCATGCAATAACTACCTCAACCACATTCTGGTAGAAATAAAGGGTTGGGAAGAAAAACAAGAAAAGTGGTAGTTGATAGTTTTGATGGGTTTTCCCCATAACACATGGCTTTTCCCAAACTAGCTCAAGGTTAACATTCCCTCCCCCTTATCCTTAGGAAAATCATGCCCCCATCTCATTTTCATTTCATTGACATAGATGGCTGTGTGTTTTTCATTAATTTGCATATTTACATGATGTTTACAAGCATGCTTGACTTAGCACATAAACCATAGGCATCAACCATGATCACCTATATACCAACATTAATCAATGACAAGGCCTTGGCCTTGAGCTCCTTATCATGATTCCATATAATATTTGCATCATATACATTTAATGCAAACAGGGTCACAAGAAGGAGGACTGTAGAAACTCAAGGGATATCCAGAGACAACCCTTATCCATGAGACCACTAGCTCAAGTGAACTATGGCATATAAGGCTTTCTCACATCAACTACAAAGCACTACCCTATGTGAGCAAGGTGGTAATAGGGTTACCAGATCTGAATATTGATCATAAAGGAAATTGCAAAGGATGTGCAAGAGGAAAGAACATCAAGAATCCCTTTTTGAAAAGTGAAACAAAGACTAAAGGTACGTTGTAATTAATTCATTCTACTGTATGTCATCCTATTCCCTTCACATATTTAAGTGGATATGAATATTATGTCACATTTATTGATGTCTAGTCAAGAAAGACATGGATATACTTCTTTAAGACCAAGAGAGAAGTGTTCGGGGAATTCAAAGAATTCAAAGCCTTGATAGAGAACCATTCAGAAAGAAGAATCAAGACACTGATATTAGATAACAGTGGATATTATACTTCAAAATAGTTTGAAGCATTCTGCAAGAAAGCTAGAATCAAGAGGGAACTAACCACTCCCTACAATCCCGAACAAAATGGTGTTTTAGATATAAAGAATAGAACCATTATGGAACCGGTAAAAAAAACAATGGTTCATGACTAAGACCTTGCCATGCATCTATGGGACTAAGCAACAAGAACAACTGTGTATGTGGATAATAGATTATCTCACAGTGTGCTTGGATTCAAGAATCCTGAAGAAATGTATACAGGAACGAAACCTGAAGTGAGCCATCTCAAGATATTTGGCTTCCCAGTATATGTACGTATTCCGAAAGAGAAGAGAATTACCAAGTTGGATCTTTTTGGGAATAAGGGAATATTTGTTGGATAATGTGAAGTCTCCAAATCCTGTTAGGTTTTATAATCCTCCATTGACCAAACTATCTATTAGATTATTTTAGCCTAACTTAGGAGTCTTTTATTAATTATTGGGTCCACTAGTACCATTGGGTCCACTTGGCCTAATTGGGCCACATGTACCCGTCACTAGAGTGTGGGGAACACTGATAGATACTAATTGAGAATGAATGCACTTGCATGCATCAGTTTAGGCACCTCCTAGGCCAATCTCTACATTTTAGGAGCCACTGGGAGTCTCAGCGCCAACCTCCTTTAGTTGTTGGTAGTTGGTAACTAGTTAAGCTTAGTTACTCTTCAGTTACATTCAGTTAGTTCTCCTCCAGTTCAATTAATGATAGTTATGCATGGTTGCATGTGGGAAGGCACTAGTTACCACCTACTTTTGACCTACCACTATAGTTAGAATGGTTTAACTGATTATAACTAATGGAATGACTGAATTAGATATCTAAGTTAACCACTTGGACTCTGATAGTGATTTAGACATCTTTAGTTAGCCATGCAGTCATATACAATTAGAGTCACTCGGTGGATTCTAATTCCTCCTTATGTAACACTATTGTAACATTGGAATCTGCAATGAAGATAATACTATAATTCTATGAGAAATACTTGTCTGTTTCCTGTGAGATTTGATTTGTTTAGTTTGTATAATTCATTCCCCTTCACTGCATAATAATTAAGAATCTGATTGAACTCATTACTTCATGATATAAATGGAACAAAAATTCCAACATGGTATTAGAGCCATCTCAAGCAAGCTTCAAGTCTGTCTACTCTCCATTGAACACTAGAAGCAACTGGGTTTTCACAGAAGTCCCGCAAAGAGTTCCTTGCTTCCTCTGAATTTATTTAGAGTGGCGATGAGGGCATGATGCACCCTAAGAAAGTGTTCATTTTGAGAGGGAGGGCTTGATTCTAACCTAGTTTGAATGATTTTGGTTTTGCAATGAAATTTCTACAGGTACTAGGTAGCATGTGTGAATATATTGTATGTTCCAGCAGGAGAATTATGGATTCTAAACCCTCCACACCTCAGATACTAACACTCTTCAAGTATATTGATTGGAGGGAAGACATGCAATTTTCCTTGTGCAACAAGGTCTACTTCAGGATAATACTTGGAAGGGAGGTTGAGCCCCATCATCCAACTGAGAAAAACAAGTTTCTGAACCGCTTAGATGAATCTTTCGGTTATCTATGTACTCACATATCCAGAGATATCCTCTTTCACCTTGAATGTTTGAGGACTCCCAGGGAAGCTTAGGAGAATCTTGAAGTCATATTTGGAAAGCAATATGAGCTTTGGGGACACATTCCGAAGAACGAGTTGATAGCCTTACATCCTAGCAGTTTTGAGACCATACAACAATTATTTACTAAAGTCAAGTTTCTTGCACTTTAATGCAAAAAGTGGGAAATAGAAAGGAAGGATGAGCAGCATGTGCTCTCCATACTCAACAAACTAGGCTCTGAGTATTATGTATTTGTCTCAATCTTCCATTCCAGAACAGCTTCCATTCCCAATTGGAAGATTCCCTTACTTGATTCCTTTGTCAAGTCCTTAATACAGGAGCAAGAGAAGTTGATCCAGATGGGAGTCATCAAGACTTCCAAAGATCAGTCCCTCTTAGTGATAGAATCTACCAAAGCACAATCTAAAGGGAGACCTAAAGGGAAGGAGCCTAAAGCACATGATTTGTATCCTAAAAATAATTAGAATACTTCTGAAGGAGCTTCAAGATTTAAGAACAATAAAAGGTTTGAAAGGAAGATGTGTCCCTATCATATGAGGGGTTTTCATCCAAAAGACTCGTGCATGAAGAAGACCCTCAACCAGTTGAAATATCTATGTGTAAAGAAAAATATTTCCCTTCCACAAGGTGCAAAGATGTTTGATGATGAAGAGTATACTGAAGAACATGAGAGATTCCATGTTGTGCATGCAAGCCTCACTCCATCGAAGTCTTATTTGATAGAATCTGGAGCATCCAACTACATGGTTGCCTCCAGGGAATCCTTCATCACTTTCCCTCTATCAGGAGGAACTAGTAGGCATATGGGGGATGAATCTAAAATCCCATCTGTTGAGATAGTTTCAAATAAAACTAGCATGATGAGTTCATGATTCCACTAAATTCCTACATGATTGCATGCACCAATTTTCAGAATTTTTAAGAAGGAGAAAATTGTGAATCTACCATCTCGGTGGAGCACACTCTTGGATATGATATGAACCTATTTGAATCTGATATGATATTATTTGGATCTGATCTGAGATTATTTGTTTCAGGTTTTAAGTTTCAATACATTTAACTAATGCTTGAAGCTGCTCTCATCAATTTTTGTGTGAAAAATCAAGTACCACAAGTATCCTTAAAAATTGTTGCTGGGGATTTGATATCATTCCTCACTCTTGGATATGATATGAACTTATTTGGATCTGATCTAATATTATTTGGTTCAGGTTTTAAATTTCAAGAGATTTCAGTAATGCTTGTAGCTTCTCTCATCAATTTTGGTGTGAAAAATCAAGTAACACAAGTCTCCTTCAAACTTGCTGCTAGAGATTTGATGTTAGTTTCCTCTTATGAGTTTGATGATATTTTATTTTGTGAATCATTGGTTATTTATGAAGCTATATCAGATTATGGTGCTCAAGAATTCACTCTCCACAGTATTAGGGCTTCTCTACCTATCTATTTGATCACATGCTCATCTCCTCGCAGAACTAGTAAAGACGGAGACATTATGCATTCGCTTGGACACTTGATCCTAACACTTGGGTCTGATTTTACCTCACATGGTTTGATGTTCAAGGATGCAATGTATCAGTTGCTTGGTATTTCCTCCCATGGTTCGAATTCTCAAGAACTTTTTCTCTCTCGTTAGTTGATTTTAGTTGCTCTACATGGGTCCAGTTTTCATCTAGCAGCTATCTATATTTCTAATTTAGTTGAGCATATTCTTCTCCTTACAAAGAGGAATATTTCTCCAGAAATAATTATTTAGTATGGATTTAGAGGTCACATGCATAGATTTAGGATGTTGTTGCACAT